>RJWT010052823.1:0-10507 GCA_004365215.1 Cuniculus paca | reverse complement strand
TCTGGACACCTCTGCCTCCCTCCCCAGGTTCCTGCGGTCAGCCAGCCCTGCAGCTGGGCGCCCTCTCTCCCTGCTGTCTGCTTATACCCAGCGGAAGCACCTGCCCCACAGCTGCACGTTCTATGACCTTTACCTGAGCACCCGGCCGCAGCACCACCATCAGACTTAATCAACCCTCTGCCACCCAATAGACGGTCACACCTCAAACAGAAAACCTCGCCTTGCACTAGACCTCCACGAGTGAGTCGGTTTTGCACATCGTAGGGCATCCTAAGGACAAAGGCTGGTCACCGGAGCAGGAAGTTGTGCGCTGAGCTGGCAGAAGAAGGGGGAGGCAGAGTGCCAGCTGCCACACCTTAGCCTGCAGAGCGAGGCTCCTGAGGGGCTTCCAGGGCTGGCAGCCAGAGGAGAGCCTGGTCCAGACTTTAAACTGGTGGAGGTAACCAGCAGACCGGCTATTATGTTTATTTTTCTGCAATTTGTGTGTTTATGACCTATCTATCTATCTTCTATCTTTATCATCTATCATCTAGCGATCTTCTCCCAATCATCCATTGATCCTCTATCATCTGTCAACCATCTATCATCTATCTACCTACCCACCATCCTTCCATCTCCACTGAAGCAGCGGGAGGAGGAAGGAGGCGGAGCTGGTGGTGAGCTGAGGCCTCTGTCCATCCGGCTCTGGTGGTTTCTGTGTCGAATGTGGAGTGAACGGGCTTGGGCTCTTGCTTTTCACCCTCTGGAGCTCTCTCTACGCTAGATTTTTACTCTGGGATTTTGACTGTCTTAGTGAAAGCAATCCTGTTTAGGAAGAGAGCCAGTGTTCTGCGGTCCTGCCCCCAGGAATCTGCCTGCACATGGTTCAGGATAACCTGATTTCCTGTCCTCTGGGCTGGACAAATCCTTATCCTGATTCTCAGCATATCCAGTTCCTTCTTTGCTCAGTGTATTAGCAGATCTCTCTCTCTGTTCATCTCACGCACATGTTTTGGTTCATTTTTTAAGACTGCATTTCATTGATATCATACATTTTAATAGTCTGCTCTTGATACATATTTGGGTTGTTTTCCTCTTTTTTTAACTATTAGAAACTATATTGCAGCGAGTAATTTTTTGCAACTTCCTGCATGTAGGCAAAGATTTCTGTCTGTAAAGATATAACTTTTTTGTTCCCCAAATTTATTCATTTTTATTTTAAAGAGAATTTTAAAAAATACAGAATTTCAAAAAACAGTGATAAGAAATTAACAATGGTTGTTTTATTGTATATTGTTGTCTTCAAAATAGTCGCTCAGGTTATCAGATATAGGCTTGCAAAATTGATCAGACAGTATAAGGACTGTTTCTTCAATGAGCTAATAGAATGAGGAGTACAATTATCCTATCATGTGTGTGTGTGTGTGTGTGTGTATATACACATATATTTTGTTTTTCCCCTTCCTTCTTTTCTCCTTTCCCCCATCCCAGTTCTTTCCTTTTGAGCAATTTCTTTCCCTTTTACAATATCTATTATACCTTCTGGATCTTATTTACTCTTTTAGTTTCTTACAGTAGGGAGACATGATGTTTACAAATGCAAGTCTGATTTATTTCACTTGTTATTATGCTCTGTAGTTGTACCCATTTACCTACAAAGCCTCAAATTTATCCTTCTTTATAGCTAAGTTGTACTCCATAAATGCCACATCTTTTTATCCATTCCTCAGCTGATGGGCATTGGGTTGTTTCCAAGATTTAGCTATTACAAATTGTGCTGCTACAAACATGGGTGCACATATATTGCTGTAGAATGTTGCTTTCAGTTCTTCTGGAAAAATACCCAGAAGGGGAATATCTGGGTCAAATGGGACGGTCAACCCTAGTTTTTTGAAGAATCTCTACATTGATTTCTGCAGTGGTTGCACCGGTCTACACTCCCACTAGTAGTGAAGAAGGGTTCCTTTTTCCCCACAGCCCCGCCAGCATTTGTTATCGGATGGCTTTTTGATGATAGCTATTTATTCTGGGGTGAGAACTTTTTAATGTTTAGCAGAGACAGCTAAATCCATGACTGTAGACAAAAGACCTCTGAGTTCCCCTTGGCCAATTAATTAGTCTAATCTTGTGGTTAAATTTCTCCCAATGTGTAGGAGAATATCGACATTTTATTGTTGGTCAATTTGAACTTTTATTGTTGAGAAGATTAAGCACACAAGGAGTGATCAAGAGCATGGCAAATGTTTAAATTTTTAAAAATTACAGTAAAAGACACTTTTCCATTAACCTCCCTCAAAATACTTCCTTCACTTCAAATGTACTTGTCCCATGCTCTTGCCACTTCTGGAAGTCCTCATTTGGGTCGTTATGAGGTTTGATTAAAAAAAAAAAAGCGCAGTGAATGCTGCTGCCCAGCGCCATCCAACAGAAAGGCAGCTCAAAAAACCACGACACTGCGTCCTCATTCACCTTATTCACCGGAACTGGCACTGTGCGACTTCTGGCTGTGCCCCAAAATCAAAGGACCATGAAAGGGAAATGTTTTGAGTCAGTTTGAGACATCAAGGCAGCCACAACAATCCAACTAAAGACCCTCAGGGTGGAAGACTCCCAGAACTGCTCCCGAAGTAGCAAGGACGAGGGGTGCGTGTGTCTGAAGTGAATGGAGGTCTCTGAGGGGATTCATGGCGAGGCGTCTTTTCCTGTAATAAACTTTTAAAATTTACACATACTGCAATTTTCAATCATACCTCATATATTCACTTGTGCAGTAGAAGCATTTATATTTATTTTTCTGTAATTTGTGTGTTTATGACTTTTCTCCAGGTTTCCTATTGGATTTGTCTTTTTTGATATTATGGGTATTGGAATTGTCTGTGATGCATTTGTCAGATCCTTGCCACTCGCCCTACTTCTCACCCACTGGGATGGCTATAGTCAAACGACAAGACCGATCTTGGCAAGGATGTGGAGCTGCTGGACCACTTATGCACTTCTGGTGGGGCTGTCTGAAGCGACAGCCACTGCGGTGGACATCCAGTAGCTCCTGGAAGCGGCCAGCTATTACATGGTCCAGCCATTCCACTCCTGCACACATGCCCAAGAGGAACGAAAGCATTGTGTCCACACAATAGCTGAGCCAGGAGTGATCTCAGCAATATCAACCACAACAGTAAAAAGTAGAAATGACCCCCATGCCTGTAAATGGGAAAAATGCACAAATGAAATGTGGGACAGTCCCACAATGGATGGTTATTTGGAAGAAAAGCTGGGTTAAGCAGTAACATGTGGCATGACACGGATGACCTGAGACCATGCAGAGCAGGAGGACTGCACCAAGAGGGTCACAGGGCACACGAATCTGCCCACACAGGATTATCAGAACAGGCCCAATTGCACGAAGGGTAGGGGCCTTCCCAGGACTGGAAGGGCTGACAGCTGAGGAGGTGGGGTTTCTTTCCAGGGCAGTGAAAATGTTCTGGCACTGCTGTGGTTGGGGTGTGAAACCCAGAATACACTGGATGCCACCAAGCTCTGGCTTCCGTGGGTGTCACGCGGTGGTGAATTTGGTTGGGTGAGGCTGTCATACAGCCCTGCGTGGGCAGCGAGCTGGGTAGAGCATCTTCCTGTGACACCCTCGGTGAGTGCAGCCTCCCGCGCCTTCTCAAATCCTCACGCTGCCTGCATGGGAGGGCAGCGTCCCAGGGAACGATCGGTAACCTGGTCCGCTGAGGGCACACGGTGAGGTGGTATGCCGGGGGCTGTCCACTGCTCCGGCTCATCGGGGCGGCCCCCAGTCCCTCCAGACATGGAGTCCACAGGTGTCAGCAGACTCTGCCCACCTTTCCCAGTCCTGGCACCTCCCAGAGCAGGTGCAGCCACTATGTGGGGTCCTGTCCAGTCTGGGGACGCAGGCCTCAGGGCACGGGTGCCTTTCTTTCCTTTCTGTGGACACAGCTGCCAGGTCCGAGAGGAGTGCGGGGCAGTTTTAGCATCTTTGTCCATGGATGGGTGACCGAGAGTGAAATGGGTCCTCAGGATGTCACCTGCTCACAGGAAGCTGAGAAAGCGAAGGAGTTCGCCTTTCTTTTGGATTTTAAGGAGCTTTTTCACAGAAGGGAATTCAGTCCTCTGCCAGATGTGTTCCAAGTGACTGTTCTGTGTCTGCTTTCATCTTGATTTTGTGGTATGTGTGTACAAAATATGTGGCTGGATTATCCTGTCCCACCAGCTCCTGTGTTTTCTACCTGTCACCGAAGAGCTCTGAGTTTAAACCTGCAGCTCGCTTTCAAGCATTTGAGCTCCTCCCTGCCTGACCCTGTGGCCCAGCTGCCTGTGTGGGGTTTTCTCTGGGTGTCCTGGGCTCCATGCTGACCTGTGCCCAGCTTGGAGGAAGACTGGGAACACCAACACCTTTGAGCTCCAGGGTGGCGTCCTCTGCAGGGGCCATTCTTACTGTGGGCTGGCTGGGGATTCGTTCCTTGTGGGTCTGGCTTGGGACTGAGGGTGCAACAAGATAGCAAGGTCCAGCCCAGGAGGTTTGAAGACAGAGAAGTGTGGCTGGCAGGCCACATGGGGTTATCTGGCACTGGGGTCCAGTGGTAGAAGAGCCCGGGCAGGGTAGCCACGGCCAGCTGAGGACTCCTGCTGTGCTCCTGGCCAGCTCCTGCCTGTGGCTGGCGTCCTGCTCCTATGGACCCCTCCCCTGAAGCTTCCCTATCCCAGAGTCCCCAAGCCGTGAGTTGGTGCCTCGTCCTGCCCGGGGACCCAGGTCACACAGGGGACTGATGGAAATTTCTGTGGAGCCCAGAGACTAGCATGTGTGGGGTGGGGCTGAGGGGCTTCAGGGCCCCAACCCCATGCCTCTGAGCAGTGGGCAGTACATGACCTCACAAGGGGGCTGCGGGTGTGGCCAGGCCTGGCTGGGGATACAGGTTCCCAGAATGCGGGCTCCACCAGGACCCTGCCTGCCTGTGTAAACCAAGTGTCCTGGGACTGGAGCAGTGGGGACCAGAGCCGGCCACTCAAGTCCTCACATTGGACCAGGACCAGCCCTGGTTCCGAGGTGGGTCTGTGCGATGACTGTGTGGCAGGGCTGTGTGTGGCTGGGCATCACTCTGAGGTCAGGGTCCACCTTAGAGGACCATTAAGAGCCTGCAGCAGGAGGAACGGAAGACGGCAGGGGACCCAGGATGCTCTCCCACCTGGCTGTGTCAGCTGGAGCTGACGGAGGGCAAAGGGATGGAGGGCAAAGCACCCAGAGGTGCTTGCAGTGCAGCAGCCCCTGCTTGGGGTGGGGTGTCCCCACCCCGTGGGCACCTCAGCAGGAACACGGTACATACTACGGTTTCCTGTGCACACAGGCCTGGGAAACATTCTATTATTAAAACGATAACTAATAGTAAACTAGAGTGATCATCACAGTCCACTAGGAATTCCCCACACGGCTGGCCCTGGATATAGCAAGGGAAGAGGGGGAACCTGCAGGAGTGGAGACCGTGGGAGGCGCTGTCCCAGGTAGAGTCCTCAGCTCCCTAGAGAGGACAGGCCAGAGAGAGGCTCTGCAAAGGTGGCCAAGCCACAAGCATCTCATTCCCTGTGTCCTGGGTGTGCCACCACCGTCTCGTCCTACTCAGCCTCCTCCTGCTTCCCACTCACCTCGCGAGGGCCCTGCTGGTGTCTCTCGAGCCACTCACCTGCCCACTGCTTGTGCTTAGCTCTTGCTGGTCGCTTTGCCCTTGCCTACGACCCACCTCCAGGCTCATCTTCAGCACTGGAGTAGGGTGTCCTCAGGGCAGAAGGCACTGTCCCAGCTGGGTCCATGGTGAAGGCTTGAGAGGGTCTGCTGTCTTCCTTGTGCATTTTCCTCTGGAAGCAGAACCGACTCCCACTGCAGCTCCCGTGGGGGCTGGTGGTGGTTAAATGGGACCCAACCGCACAGGCCCAGTGGCCTCTGAGGGACTCCTGAGTGGACGGGAGGCTGCTTCTAGAGCTGGGCAGCAGGGCACAGTGGGCACGGCGCAGAGGCGGGGAGTGCTGAGGAGCGCTGACACTCCTCCCAGGACACAGGGGTACTCGAAGAGGACTTGAGGGCGAGATGGGATCACTTGACAGGGAAGAGAAAGGGTGCGGAGGATGCTCGGAGTGTGAATTCTTCCTGAGAGGAAGTGGTCAGGCCCCTCTGGCCCTGAGCGCAGATGTCCTGTTTTCTCATTTGCCTCCTTTGTGGACATGGAGAGAGAAAGGAGGTGATGGCGACCGTGACCACATTCACCGCTAGGGCCCTCTGAGGCCAGGCGATTCTCCAGGCTCTGTGAGCACCAGTGGGTGTCTGGGCTCAATTGGATTCTGATGCTGCCACAGCCCAGAACCCCGCAGGCCTGGGGCTGGGCCCCCACCGCCGCCCCCATCCTTGGCCCAGGCTGCCTGCACTCCCCCTCGGGCTGAGTCGTCTTAGACCCTTTTCTGTTCCCAGAATACCACAGAGTGGGCGAATTATGAGCAATAGAAGGTGATTTGGTTCTTGGTTGAGGAGGCCGGGGAGCCCAGGATTGCAGGGCCTCTGTGCTGCGTCCCGGCAGGGCGGGGCGAAAGCCGGCAGTGCAGGCAGGGCTCCTACTGCGAAGCCACTTGCAGTGGTCCCTGCCGCAGCATGGAAAGGGTGGGACACCGCCCCAAGCTGATGGCTCCCCGAAGAGCCACCTCTTACACTGTCACAGGGGCACTTTGGCGTCCCTGTGGGTCTTGGAGCTGTGTGTTAAGGACACGGAGCACCTTTCCCTCTGTGACAGATCCCTCCTTCCTCCAGGTGTACAACACCCGGAGACCCCGGGGCGCTGTCTTTCAGGTTCCTGGAGGCCTCCTTTCGTAGGCCTGAGTGACCAACCAAGCGGCAGTGGGCTCAGGCTCCACCCTCTCCGTGTTGCAGTCGGGGTGGGCTGAAAGTGCCATGCGATCACCTGTCAGTTGGTTCCCCTGGGAACCGGCCCCCACTGTGAAGTTACGTAGGGGCTCCCTGAGAGCCACCCCATTAGCTGAAATGCAAGAGTGGCCGAAATGGCTCCCCGTGTGTGGTTAACCAATGTGCTACCAAGTCCCTGGGGCTTGTGCGCTGTGTGGCAGAGCTGGACGAAGACCAAACGCATGTGCATTGGTGTGTGCCCGCCCCTGGCTGTACTAACCCACGCGCCTTGCTCTGTACCCACAGCACTGCCTCCAGGAGCTGGCTGAGGGTGCCCACCTGCAGAGGCAGCAGGGTTCCACTCTGGAAGGACAGAGCGCGTGGCCTGTGCCCGTGGCTGCGGAGCCATGGCCAGACCGTGCCGGGCCCTGCTGCTGCTCCTCGTGGTGGCTGCGGCCCTTGAGTCCCACACGGTGCAGTCCTGGGGCTCCCCGAAGGTGGTGCGGCCATTCCAGGACATCGCCCCATCCTACGTGTATGTGCAGCAGGCGGTCTGGTATGCCATGAAGGACTACAACAAGGCCAGCAAGGACAAGTACAGCTTTCGCGTGGTGGAGATTCTGAAGTCCCAGGAGCAGGTGGGCGAGCACACTCCTCTCTCCCTCTGTGCCCAGTGGGTGGGACCCACATCCTTGGGTGGCCACTGCCACTAGGCATGGAAAACAGCCACAGGATACCATCAGCCAAACTGTACCGATTCTATTTTAGAGGGTTGGGGAAGAAAATTAGTATTTCATTCGTTATTATCCTGCAGTGGAGATGAAACAAAATATCCATTAAAATAACTTCAAACTGCTACAGTCCCATCCAGATGTGGAGGTGGGAGTCCAGGACACTGCTTGCGGTGGCCATGTGTGGAGACAGCTGGAAGGGCTTGACGGATAGCCCTGTGGCCTGGAGGGCGTGGCTGTATCTGCAGCCACCAGATGGTCAGTGAGGCCTGCACTACCGGGCTAGTGCCTGCGTGTTTGTGGCCGTCACCTGCCAGTGAGTGACGGACACGTGCTGGGAAAGACCTCAGGGATGCAGACCTGCCGGCAAGACTGGTGCCCCCCTTGGCACTGCTTCCCGGGTGACGTTTTCCTAAGCAGGTATCCTCCATGACCAACGTTGCCAGGCACTCTGCTGGGCTGGGGTGCAGCTGGGTGGTGGAAGTCTTTATCCCCACTGTGAGCCTACCAGCCACATTTGTAAATGTGCTCTGTTCCTGTGGGCCGTGCAACAGTGGTTATAGCTCAGGGCGTCCCCTCAGCTCGGCCCCCTCCCCAGGGCCTGGTACCTGCACTGCGCCAGCTGGCGTCAGTGGCAGGACCGCAACTGCAAGCTGTGACCTGGCACAGAACCCCACAGCAGCAGACAGCGGCATGGTGCACCCCATGCTTAGAAAAGATCCATCTTGAACGACAGGTGGGAAGCTGCTCTCCATGAAGGAGGCCCGAGGAAGGCGACCACAGTGTGGTCCCAGGCTCTTTCCTGGATTCAAAGGAAAGAAGCAGAGGGAATGTGGTGGGGATCCTTGGAGAGGTTTGAATCCTGACCATGTGATAGGAGCAAGCCTATGGACTGTGAGTGCCAAGAGAGACAATTATGCCCTCTGTGAGGCCCAGGGAGCAAGCAGAAATTAGGTCAGCCTGGCTGGACCTGGAGGAAGGGGAACAGCAGAAGTGGACAGGGCATTGAGCTCGCTGTGGGCAGTGCCCAGCCCACCCTCAGCACCACTCTGCTCTTAGGCCTGGAAAGAGCCCTAGCTAGCATGCTGTTCTGGTTTGGTTGTCTCTTTCTATGTTGTCTGTGAACTTTACATTTTGGCTGCATACAGCAATAGTATGTCTTCCCCCCCCCCCACAGGTGTTTTGTTTTGTTTCATTTTTTTTATTTTTATTTTTTATTTTATTTTAGAGAGAATAAAACCAAACAAAATAAAACAGAGTAAAGCCAATCAAAACAAAACAGTGAAAGCGTTATAGGACAAGATAGTAGGAAATCAACAATGACTGCTATAATGCCTCTTGTTATCTTCAAAATTGCCTCCCACACCATCAGACATAATAAAATCAAACAAGACAGAACAGAATAAAAACAATAAAAAAATACAGAATAAAACAAAACAATAAAATGGAACAAAACAAAACAGTGAGAACAATGTTGGATTTCAAAAACAAGACAGAAGAAAATCCCCCATAGTTGCTATATTGCATACTGTTGTCCCCTAAATAGATGCTCAGACTACTGGCCTTAGGCCTTCAAAGTCACTCAAACAATATAAGCCTTAAGTAGTTTTTGTACCTCAATTGCTATCAACTCAGTCTGTGTTCCTCTGAATCAGCTGGTTGCTTATGGTGCTGGGGGCGGAATCCACTCTTCTCGTCTCCCAGCCTGAGCACAGACTGGCTCACGGGAAGGGTGAATTGGCTTCCCGGTTCTCCTCCTGGACCATGGCTGCCACTGACTCACGGAAAGGGTGCTTCTTTTTTCTCCTCCCAGCCCACAGTTACTGCTGGTTTTGTTTTGTTTTTGAATCAGGGTCTTGCTCTGTAATTCAGGCTGGCCTTGAACTTACTATATAGCCCAGGCTGGCCTTGAACTCATGATAATCCTCCTACCTCAGCCTCCCAAGTGCTGGGATTACAGGTGTGTGCCACCATGCCCTGCAAAAGGGGTGTTTATTATTATTTTAGAAAGATGCTATTGTATGTATTTACAGTGTGTATTGTGATGTTTTGAAATAAATATGGTGAAGTGATTGCTATTCTAATAGCACTAATTAGCATCTGTCCATTATCCTTTTCACATGTGTTTTGCTAGAACACCTGAAGTCCCCTCTTTTAGCAAAAATCCCAAATATGATACAGTGCTATTAATTCTAGTCCTCATGTTGCACATCTGGGCCCTTGATGTGTTCATTCTGCAAATCTAGTCTTTATCATTCGACTTATACCTCCCCCAGCCCTGCTTCTCATGCTCTGTGATACAAGCTGGGGGCAGAAGGAAAAGTCCTGCTCGATCTTACTTGTGTGTGAGGCACTGAGACGCTCATTCCACTGTGCTGCAGAGCACTTCGTGTGAATCTGCTGAAATTCCTTGGTATTGCTATATTGATTCTCGGGTTGCTTTGAGGTCCTGAGGATTCTGAGTGGTGACACTAAGCACATATTTGCACATATTTGCATACATAAGTCTAGAAGTGGACTGGCTGGTTCAAAGGGCACACAAATCTCTGCCCCTGTCCCCTACCCCAGATTCCAGGTCTCAGGGGACGAGGTGCCAGGCCCAACAGGATTTTTTCCCAGTGCCTTGAAGGTGAGTGCAATTGTAGGGTATCAGCCCTGGGTACCTACCGGACAGGCGCAGAGAGACAAAGACCTTCAGGAGCACCTGAGAGTTCTGCCTGCAACACCCATTTTCTTCAGTCCCCAGGCAACCCTTTGAGTTTCTAAAACATTTATTATGTTGCTGGGAGTGGTGACACACATATAATCCTAGCACTTGGGAGGCTGAGACAGGAGGGTCACCACAAGTTTGAGGCCAGTCTGGGCTACATAGTGAATTTGAAGCCAGCCTGCGCCG
>RJWT010052822.1:0-10510 GCA_004365215.1 Cuniculus paca | reverse complement strand
CTCGGGCTCTTGAAGCCATCCAATCCATACCAACTTTCATAAGCAGAATTTCATGCTTACAATTTGTTATACTAACAAAATGAGAAAAATCACAGTAAAATAACAGCTCTACTAACATTCACAAAATTTCACATATAATTCGTAAGTTAGTAACACTTCAACATACCTTGAAAAACAGATAACTTCCCTGCTTAAAAAATTTTAAATGACTCAAAATTACAGTACTAGACTTTAGCTACTTGAAAACAGGACTTTTCTTAACAAGCTATTTCTTAACATTTAATCCATAATATCCTGCTCAAAATGCATTAACCCTGAGACTCATCTTTAGATATAGTTCTATAACTCATTCTCCAACCTGAAATAAATTTTACATGTTTATACAGAGTTGCAGAGGAGACAATTCCGATTATCATCTAACTATTCTTTCATAGGTAATTCTTCATAGGTATTCTTTTCCTTAGGAAGCTTTTAATTCTTTCATAGGTAATTCTTTTAATTCTTTTAATTCTTTCATAGGTAATTCTTCATAGGTATTCTTTTCCTTAGGAAGCTTTTAAAATTTTCTCTTTATCTTATTTTTTCTTTACTATTTTAAACTACACTGCTGATCATTTGGTGAGTCCATTACATCTAAAATATGTACCTTTTAAGGTTAGGAGTACGGTCAAAATGTCATAGGAGTTTGTTTTTTAGTTTCCTTCTGTTTTTGTTTTGTTTTGCTTTGTTTTGTAGTACTGAATACTGAACTCATGTCTTGCATGCTAAGCAAACACTCTCCCAGTATGTTACACCTCCATCTCCTGCATTATATTTTGAGACAGCATCTCATTAAGTTGCCCAGGCTGGCCTTAAATTTGCAGTCCTGCCTTAGCTTCCTGGATAGCTGGGATCATAGGATGGCCACCATAATCTTTGGTCAGTTATGTTCAAATTTCTTCCATTTTTTTAAAGGTGTCTTTCAAAATTTCCTTCAAAGCATCTTTTAATCAAGTTTCTAACCTACTACAACTTACCGGTCATCTCTTAACAATTAGTGTAGTTTGTATCATGTTTAAGAAACTGACTTCAAAATATAACTAACTTGTCCACCAAGAAGGTAGAGCTAAGGAGGACCCTGGATAGGAGGCACATTCCTCATCACTGAGATGCCAAGAATATTTGAAAAACATCTATACTGGAGAAAATCTACAAATGAAAATGTACAAATTTGGACAAAGCAACAGCAACAGGAAAAAGACTTGGCAAAGACAAATGATACATTACTCTGTATGCTAACCAGTTAAAAAGCTAGATTACTGGTTCCTGACATAGTGGGCTCAAACATAAAGGGAAGTCAAATACCTACCCGTATTCCTTATAACTCTACATAAGGTGATGAATCTTTTTTTTTTTTTGGTACCAGGGATCAAACACAACCTTGTGCTTGGCAGGCAGGCACTTATGCTCCTAAGCTAAATCCCCAACGCAGTGATGAATCTTTAAACTAGTAAAGTCAATGTACACTTTGACTCTCCCATTTCCACATTTACAATGGGAAGGGTACATGCAACCAGAACCTGGAAATAAATTTTTAAAAAAGAAAGAAGAAACCTATGGTACCTATTCTAGGCCAAATACACAAATGGATAATGCTCCTTCTGGATCAGTAACTAACAGGAAAAAACCCCAGAGGAGTTCTGAGGGATAATTTTTAATACTAACAAAACTGCAAAAGACAAAACAAAACCATGCAAGTCAAACATCAGTGGCCACCAATGGTCCAACATGGGGTAAAAGAATGTAAATATAAAACAAAGCAAGGTAGGTTTAAGGAGATGATCCTACTGTATCCTAACTAATGATAGTTACACAAATCTACATGTTAAACTGAAAGCTGCAGACTCCAGAGATCATTTTACTAAATTTTTTTTGTTTTGTTTTGTTTTCGCTTTTTCTGAAACAAAATTTCACTATATAATCAACACTGGCCTTGAACTCACCAAGTAGCCTAGCCTGTGCTCTAACTCTAAGAAATCCTTCTTCCGCCTCCCAAGTGGTGGAATTACAGGCATGTATCACCATGCCTGGCTCCTGATTTTTTTTTTTAATTAAGGATATGCAAACAAATGCTTACAGAAGCTTTGTCTATATCCCCCCAAAACTGTAAATAACCCAAACACTGTCCAAATGATCAGTGGTAGATAAACACTGTGGAACATTAACATAAGGGAAAAAAATTAACAAAATGAAACATTTAGCAATTAAAAAACAAAACCACACAATTGGTAAATACAGATGAAGCACGAAAGTATTATGCTGAAAGAGGCCAGTTTTAAGGTTACAATTAGCTATAATGTGAATCTGTACAGCAAAGCCTATAGCATTTGGAATGAAAAAACTATGATCCAAGAATTGTACCTCCAACAAATCTGCTGCTCACATATTATGGCCAAAAAAAGACATGTTTTGAACATGCAAGGGCTTAAAACTTGTGCAGTATTACCAAATCACTCTTCCTAAAAATAATAAATGTTCCATTGTCCTTTCAGTGGTAGAAGAAAAGTAATAAATAATTTTTCCTCCTGGATAATCTCATCTCACTTTCAGAGAATCAATTCAAAAAACCTGTAAATCTGACCCCTACCTCTCCCTGTCTAAATCGAAGAGTTTCCAGTGCCCACATTTCTCAAAAGTACATCAAAATAAGCACATTCCAAAATGAAATCTTCACCTGTACTCCACCCTTCAAAATCCAAATCATTTCTCCTGACGCACTTTTTTTTTTCTTGCGGTACTAGGATTAAATCTAGGGTTACTCTAACACTGAGCAACTACGCCCACTTTTTTTATATTTTATATTTTGAGTCAGAGCCTTGCCAAAATGCCCACGCTGGCCTCAAAAGTTGTGATCCTCCTGCCTTAGCTTTCTGAGGAAACTGAGATTACAAGCACGTGCCACTATTTCCAGTAGAAGCCACTATATATAACGGCAGTTAAAATGTGACCATTTTCTCAACTGCAAGTTCAAAACCTCAATAGATTCTTCTACCTCCCTCACTTCCACACTTGAGAAAATTAAATTACATTCAGCAATCCATTTAAAAGTTCCATAGTCTTACTGCAACACTCCATAGCAAAGTTTCTAAAACTTCAGCACAGCAATCACTGGCACTAGAATCACCTGGGTGCTTGTCAAAACATATACCTTATAAGGTCCCTTATCTGAGGAGGGTGATAAGAATCTGTTTTCAAGAAACACTCTTGATAAATAATTACAAGTTCTAGATCATTATTCCAGAAGTATTCACTCCTGAGTAATGTTAGTGGAAGGCACGCTCTCTGCTGCAATCAAGGAAGGTTCCAGGACATTTAAGTGCAGAAAAAGAAACTAATCACTAGTATTTTAGAGACAGTTAACTTTCTGCTTTATTGTGCCATATTTCTTACTTCCCATATAACTTCTCATGTTCTCTACTGTAAACACTTTTAACTTATCCCTGCTTCTTTTCAAAATAAATATACTGTTTATGGAAAAATCTGCTAGCTATCTATTTCCCCCATTCTCTTTCCACCTAAACTTAGGACTCAATTTTAAATTGTGGATCAGATCAGAAAACATTTTAAGCCTACTCGTTATCAAATTCCGGCAAATATTACTCAAGCATGAACGAATAACAGTGTGTATATAATTTTAAGAAAGTCTTCCTGAGTCCTAAAGGTGAATAACAAAATGTGAGTTCAAACGATATAAAAATCTTAATTCTAAAGCCCAGGTCATCAGTGGCACAGCGCCTGCCTGGCAAGTGCATGGTCATGAGTTCGATCCCCAGTACCAAAAAAAATAAAAAGTCCAGGTCCTCCCACATCTACCTTTCTAATTCACATCTTTGCTTCTTTTCTTACAATTGTTTCAACTGTATTTAGCTTCATGTAAAAAGAAAAAAAAACTACCTCCTCGTAAGTGTAAAACGAGCAACAATTAAACATTTATTTAAGAACTATTTGTTTCAAACTCCAAACTCATTTTCTCATAAAAGACATGCCTAGAGTTAGCATTTACAGAGCCAAGACTATAGCTTAGTGGCCAGGTGCTTGCCTAACATCACAAGGCCTGGGATTCTCCAGCCAAAAAGAAATGGTTCAGACTGGATACACGGCCTCCTTTGAAAGATTTTTGCAGAGTGCTGCTAAGTGGCTGATTCCCTTCAGAACAAAGTTCTTAAACTCAGAATGTAACAGTAAGAAAGGATACCCACCAATGCACTCCACCCCTCCCCAAGAACCTACAAACAAAAATTACTGTACTCTTACCCTACGCATGGCTTCCTCCTCTTCTTGACGCTTTTCATAATGTGCAAAGTCATCAAAGATTGAGGTGGTATGCTTGAAAGTAGCAATTATTTTAAGCACTTGCTTAGCTTTTTCTAGGGGTACCTCTTGAGTGTCCCTTGAATTGGTTACTGGTTTGTTGTCATTATTTTCTAAGCGAATGTGCCGTAATTGGTTATTGGGAACATCTTTGACAAAGATCCATTTAACTTCAAATTTGCCCTTCCACTTATCCTGAGACCAGACACCAGCATATGCATTATAGTCCACAACAGATTTCATTTCAGCCACTCCACAAAAATGTCCACTGCCATTCACACTGAACAGTAAATACAGTGGGCCTTTCCCATTCAAGGAACGGTAAGCTGCATCCAAACGCTTATTACCATGCTCAGTACTACACCAGATAGAGTACTTAATGGAACGATGTATGTCATCTTCAGAGTAGCTTTTAATTATAAACACACGCCCATTCTTCAGGTTCCAATCAAAGTCTTTGGGATTATAGTTGTTTATGGCCTTTAACTTCTCCAGCACTGGATGCACTTCTATACTAGAAGGTGAAGCACTAACAGGTACAACACCTAAACCAAAGTTTTCGCCGACAGCTCCATTGTTCTGGTTGAAGCCTGCTCCCCTGTTCCGAGGAGCTACCCAGCGATTCTGCAGCTGCTGCTGTTGAGGCTGCACTTGGTGAGGCTGGGCCTGTGGCTGAGGTCCTTGTTGCTGCTGCGGTTGTGGTGGCTGAGGCTGCTGTTGAGGCAGTTGGCTTTGCACCAATGGTGGTGGTTGAATTAATGGCTGAGGCTGCTGGATTATAGTTTGAGGAGGCAGAACTGGTTGGGTTGGTGGAGCCTTTACCACTGACCCCTTTTCATCCCAAGTTCCAATATTCATGTTGTGTTTTATAGGAGGTGGTGGCACAGCAGAACCCCCAATTCCCACATTGCCCTTGGGTTTGAGTTTCGGTTGAGGTTTGGCAGGCTTTCTGGCAATGGCAGCCCAGGAGGTTGGTTTAGGTGCTGCGCTGCTAACTGGGGGCACATTATTAGCTGCAATGCTAGTCATACCGCTGCTGCTCAAGGCTGTACCTACAGTTTTTGTCACTGCAGCTGTCAGGTCACCACCAATTTTCAGTCCAGTCATGCCTTGCTCAATACTGCTAATGCCAGGCACCTTACTCAAAGTATCGTTGCCAAATCCAGCCTGTCCATCAGTAATAGCTCTCCCAAGAGAACTAGGTGGATAGCCATAACTGCTACTATAAGCAGAACTTTGTGTTGATTGTCCCTGAGATCCACTTGTCCCCCATGTAGAGAAATCAGCATTACCAGGAAAAAAGTTAAATCCATGTTGACCAAGAAATGGAGGGGTATTCCCTAACGCCCCAGGTTGACTAAAAACACCATCTGGTATATAATGATGTTCTCCATTACTCATTTGTCCATAGGTTGTCAGATATGGCATAGGCTGGTCTCCAGCCGTGGACCATGCTGCTTCCCCAAGAGAATATGGAAATCCAATGGATGGAGCATAGTAACTAGGCATATATGGATCTGACATTGGTGGATAGCTGTTACTCTGCAAAAGAGAAAATCACAGTCAGTAGAGAAATATCCTGTTAACAGGAGGGGAAAAGAGATACCTGAAAGATTAAAATGAATTTTCAATAAATGAAAAGAAATGTACCTGTTCTAGATAAAAGTAAACTTTCAAAGCTAATCTTATCAGCAAAAAATTTGGAGATGAGTTTTCATATTTTAAAATTCTTATAAAATCACAGGGCTTTTGAGAAGGAAAAGGTAGAAATAGTACAGTAGGAAAGAAATCTTTGAAATCGGGTCCTCTGTGTAACATCAAAATACAGTAATTTTCACAAAAAAGTGGATTCACAAATTTTACAGGCTCAAAATTATCAATTATAGATAATTTATTTTAAGCAACTGATGTTTTAAAATTGCAGGCAAGAATTAGATAAACTTGGAAACTACTGTCAAATAGAAAATGTCTTAATGGTAGAATTCAGTTCAGGTATTATATTGTGTCCTTTCATTAAGAAAAAATAAAATGGAGAACTGCTTACATTCTAAGAAGAAAAAGATTAAAGATTACACATACAACATGATCTAAGTTTATTTACCAGTTTGCCCTACCATGTTCGTTTTCAAAGAGAAATAAAACAAAATCCTTACTTGAGTTTCTTAAGATAACAGCACTTTTTCTTTATGTTTCCCTCCATTTTCCAAATTTTACACAATAAGGTATTTCTTGACCACAATTCTTAAAGTTAGAAAGTATCATAGTTTTATTCCACAATTACTGCAAATAAATCTACCTTCGTCTTATTTTTTTTTCTTTTTTGGTAATAGGATTGAACTCAGGACCTTGTGCTTTCATCTTGAGTATTAAATCATATATTTAATAATTTGTTAAAAAATCAAGACACCAAGTTCTATTAATGAAGATAACACTCAAACTTGTTACATCAGTGAAGAAAAAAAATACTTTTCAGGATTTCCTTTGAAAACGTTTAAAAAAGTTTAAAAATGGATGTTTTTAGAAAAGGTCTAATGACAGAATTATGCAAGACAAGAAAATTAAGAAATCTGATGTTACTTCACAAAGATCAATACCATGAAGGCTAATTATTCACTTAATTTACATAAATATTCTAACTTCCCTGGAGTAAAGTTCTTAACACAATTTTTTATTTATATATTTATTTGGTTATTTGCTGTTACATTCTTAGAACTATTTTGTAAGCATTTTTTAACTAAAAACTTGTATCAAGGGATTGGAGAGTAGGCTCAGTGATAAGGACATTTTTCATGCTTGGGGAAGGTCCAGGATTCAGTGGAGGGGGGAGGGGACCACCAAAACAAACAAACAAAATCCCTCTCAAGGAGACTCCTGTGTATTACTTCTGAGATCTTTTCTGACTTCTAAGTAACTTGTACCCTCCTTTTTGTACTAAAGCATTTTATTATGCTTTCTTTATACTTCAGTTACCTATCACTTTGTGGA
This sequence comes from Cuniculus paca, assembly GCA_004365215.1. Lineage (NCBI taxonomy): Eukaryota > Metazoa > Chordata > Mammalia > Rodentia > Cuniculidae > Cuniculus > Cuniculus paca. The sequence continues at coordinate 3,175 of RJWT010052822.1, read as the reverse complement.
GAAAACATCTTCCTGTTAACACTTGTGAAGTGCTCCAGGTTAGAAACCCATGTTCCAAATCTTTGTTCAGTGACTGGCATGCTATCTAGCATAGTGGGCATTCATTAAACATTTATTAAATGAATGGATTAGTTTATCTGATAGGGTAAGAGAAAGAATCATGGCTGATGAAATACTCAGTTTTTTTAACAGTTGACACATTTTCTTATATCTTTACGATTAGATGCACATAAATTACACTTTTGCAAACTATAATTAGAAAAAAAATATACAAACATTAAAACTATACTAAACATCAGTTAACTTCTGTTGTTAATTCAGAAGTAAGTTTTTTTTTTTTTTTTTTTTTTGCAGCACTGGGGACTGAACTCACGACCTTGCGCTTGCCAGGCAGGCGCTTAGACCGCTGAGCTAGATCCCCAGCCCTGTTTTTGAGACAGGGTTTCACTATGCCATTCAGGTTGGCCTTGAGCTCACTTTGTAGCCCAGGCTGGTCTTGAACTCACAACGATCCACCTGTCTCAGCCTCCGGAGTGCTGGGATTACAAGTGTGAGCCACCACGCCCCGCTAGAAGTAAGTTTTTGACGCCCCGCTAGAAGTCAGTTTTTGAAGTATGTTTTTCTAAAGGAAAAGTCGCTCATTTTTCTTTGTGAAGAGGAGCTTATTACTGGTAAATACCTTGACCACTTTTACTGAGCTTTTCAAATAGAATCCAATTTTATTAGACTTTGGATAACTGTGAAATAAAAATGGTCAAAATAAAAATTAGCTTATTATAACAAAAGCTCAGTGTAAGTTACAATTGAGGTGTATGGAAGTATCCTTTGATCAGAATAGTAGTGATGGCCGGGCATGGTGGCGCACACCTGTAATCCCAGCACCAGCACTTGGGAGGCTGAGGCTGGAAGATCGTTGCAAGTTCGAGACCAGCCTGGGCTACAAAGTAAGCACATGGCCAGCCTGAACTGCATAGCAAGGCTCGGTCTCAAAAAGACAAAAAAAAAAAAAAAAAAAAGTGATGGGTTTTTAATTGTTATTCAAACGTTCTCTGAATTAATAGAATGACTGCTCTACATCACAAGGATTAAGAATGATTTTGAAATTCTACGGAAGTACTTTTAATCACTTAAATTAAAGGCTGGACCAGTTTGTAGCACTTTGCAATTAACTGAATAGTTTCTTAAAAATCTTCACAGGCTGGGAGTATGGCTCAAAGATAAAGCATGTGCTTAACAGCATGCTAGAGACCTTGAGTTCAATCTCGAGGAGATCAACTTCCAGATAAGTAGAGCAGGAAATATTTTCTGCATTTTATCAATGAAAAAATTAAATGACCTGTGGACTAACACAGGAAATGGTAAAGTGACAATATAGTGGTGCACACCTATAATCCCAGCACTTTTGGGCAACACAGTGATTCAGCAAAACCCTGCCTCAAAATAAAAAATGAAAAAATGTAGCTGAGTCCAAAGACCCTGGGTTCAGTTCCCCAATACCAGGACAGGGAAAAAAGTGGGAAAGAACTGATCTCATATCCTTGAAACTATGAAGCCCTAGGTTTAAAAGTATACTACGTACATAGTACATTCTAAAAAGAAGCAAGTTAAATTGTATTAATGTATAAATATTGTTTGTTGAATACATGTCCTAGACACTGTACTGTGTCTTTATTTTCCTATTTTTAAGTTTATTCTAAAACATTTCAAATATTAATAATGAAAAACTTAAAGTGAGCACATCTATACCTATCTAGACTCTTAACATGTTTTATCACCTTTCTCTATCCATTTTTTTCTTTTATACATTTAAAGTAAGTCGCAGATTTGATATGCTTCCCACTAAATAGTTCACCATGCATGTTATTTACTTGCATGCTTTTTTCATTTTGAAGTAAAATTTAACATATAATAAACAAAAGGCACAGACTGTGTCCAGTTGGTGGCTTTACAGATATATGCATATGTGTAACCCAAGGCAACTTCCACATATAGGCATGACTCATTTGTAAGTTTTCTCTTCTTGAGTTTAATTTTGAACTGACCTCCTGGCACATGTTGAGCTGTAATGCTATTTTTATTATAAATTCAAAGTTTATTATTGAATAAATCTGTGGTGTTCAAAACAATGTTAAGAATGGCCAAGGATTTAACTCAGTGGCATACACATCTGCCTGGCAAGCATGAGGTCGTGAGTTTGATCCCTGGTGCCGCAAAAAAAGAAAAAAAAAGTTAAGATTTATGGGTGCAATGCTGAATAATTAAATCAAGCCAATTAACCTTTTTATCATCTCAGATATTTGGGTTTTTGTGGTGACAATGTTTGAAATAATGCTAGTAGCAATTTTTGAAATGTAACGTACTGTAATAACTAAATTTACCACAGTGTATAATGAATTCAGAAAAACCCATGTATTCCTTCTGAGACTTTCATATCCTTTGACCATCATCTTTTCCACACCTGACTTCCGTAGTCACCATTCTGCTCTGCTTCTTAATTTGTCTGAGAATCCAAATTTAAGTGAGAATTTCGGTATTTGTTCCTCACTTATTTCACTTAGCATAATGTTCAGTTTTATCCATATTGTCAAAAATTTTTTCAATTCTAAATAGTATTTCATTTATGTGTATGTACCACATTTCTAATCCATGTATCTACTTGGACACTTAAAATATATCTCCTGCCATGTGTAGTAAACATGAGAGTAGAGACATCTCTGATTTGAGATTTTTTGGGTAAATGCCTAGAAGTGAGATCGCTGGATCTCTGTAATCTGTAAGATGAGTTGAGATTAGAACCTAGATAATTTGTGGCTTTGCTTGAACTGTATTCCAGATTGTATTTCTACTTTTATGATGTAAGTAAAGGGTCTATTGATCTTTGATCACAAGTATGTTTAATTATTTATACACAGAAATTATTGTTACCTCTTTGTTTTTTGTTTTTGTTTTTGTTTTTTTGATATGGGGCTCTCACTATGTTTCCCAGGATGATGGCAAACTCTGGGCTCAAGGGATCATCCCACCTCACCACTCAGCCTCCTGAGTGCTTGAAGATAGGCATGCACCACAGCCCTGCTTATTATATTGCTTTTATGCTTAAGTATTACTATTATTTTCCCCCTCCTAATTCTTTAAGAATGAGGAAAATATGAAGCATTTCACGTAACAGAGTTCA
>RJWT010052821.1:0-10517 GCA_004365215.1 Cuniculus paca | reverse complement strand
ATGCTCAGCTTACAACATTCTAAGGCTTCAGTAGCAAGCATCACCCAATTTTTCAAATCCTCTAACAGACCACTTCCAAGGAATTTTAAACTGCAGGGTCAGGTAGAGTCATAGTAATAACTTCACATCCCTGATAACAATTTTCTGTATTGATATACTTTTTTGCAGCAGTGAAAGCAAACAGCCAATGCCAAAAATTTAAAGGAAAAGAGGTAGGTTTACTTTGGCTAATAACCTCAGAGAATTTTGCCCAAGGTTGCTAGCTCCAAGGCAGAAACATCATGGTGGAAGGACAGGATAAAATCACTTAGTTCATGGCCACCATGAAGCAGTGTAAGGGAATAACAGCATCAGACATGAAGCATAATGGTCACATACAGTGATTTTTAGTCTTTCTTAAGACTCTTGACAATTATTATTGAACTTATTAATAATAATGGTGATAATAGTTATAATACAGTGGCAACTTGGTTCACAAACACTTTGATTTGTAAGCAATTTGATTCTTAAACAGAAGTGTTTGACAATTTATTTTGTTTGCAATTGTTGGATAATGAACATGACCACAACTATATTTCTGCCCTGAACATGATTCTTTCCACAATCATAGAATGAATTAAGTTCATGAACTGAGGTACCACTGTATCTATAATTTAATACTTTCTGTATACTAGTCATTGTTGGGAATATTTAATGTTAATGTTTTTTAGTCAAGTAGTATTCTAGTTTAATTTCAAATAATATAATATAATGTAACACACTAATAATTTCTGGAGAGGCAATATGAATCTTCAAACAGGAAGAAAAATAAAAATGAGAATGAAAAGAAATGAAAAACATTAGGAATGATAAAAAGATATTTGCATGTGGACAAAGTATACTGAGTTTGTTTCTACGTAAAAATCCCTTTACATACATACATAAATACATACATACATAAAATGTATGTATCTCTATTTATCTATCTATCTTTCACACTCTGATTTTTATTTCAGTACTTTCTCAACTTGACATTATATTTTGCAATATACAAAACAAAAAAATATTTACAATAGACAATCATGATTTATAAAATTTTTAAATATTTTACAGGTTATAATTTATCTATCCCCTTCAAATTTCTCTGTATCTTCTTGAGAAAAAAAAATAGAAAATTCTATATATGTTAGTCATATCACTAAGCAAACTTTAGTGATGGGTTATTTTATGGAACAAATTAGTTATTTGTATAATCACTCACATCATACAAAAATTTTGAGAAGAAAATTTGCAAAAATTATTTGTGATTCTGACTCATTCCTCTATGTTTCTGTGAGTAATTTTGCAAATACAGTCTGTGTCCTCTCTTCTTCAGTGTTTATATTTGAATATTTACTTACTGCTAAGAAATATGTTATTCCTTTCATTACTTAGAAATTGGAGAAATTTTCTCATTTTTGATAGGGTTAATTGTCCTAAGGAAAAGGATAGATTATAAACCAAATACATGTCTTTTGCCTTCACTTTACCTTCTAGCAATTATGAAATCTAGAAAAGATATTACTTTCACTTTACATACATATAGGTAGTGCAATCATGCATATAGGTAGCACAATCAGTGATTCATTCATTTGTTCATTTATTCTGAAATTTTATAGAGTTCTCCATATGTTTCATATATTGTGTTAAAAGATGAATACACAAAAAAGTATAATGTTCATCGACTCCCTCAGGAAACATTGGGACATAGTGCTGAAGGAGTACTGTCCACATAGAAACCTATTCCAACACGATGAGTTAGAGATGCATTAAAGGCAGGAGTAACATACTCTGGCAACACAAAATATGATAAGAAAGCCATTAGTTATGAAAAAGAGAGGGAGTGGAAACAATGGTGATGTGTCTTAGAGAAGATACAGAAAAAAGATCTATGTGGTTTCAGAGGCAGAGAGCATACATAGTATGATACACGATCATTTGGTACAGAGAAACTAGAAAAAGTAGCTTGAGGAAAATGCACGGGTTGTAAAGGACCTAGAATTACGTGCTTGGGAAGTTGAACTTCAATATAAAGAAAAATATTTTAAGAAAAGCAATTACATGATCACCTAGATTTAATTTAACCACAGTTCATATGTCATGAAGTGCCAGTAACTAATTTGAAAGCTGAGTATCATTTCCTGTGTTAGCTGACTAAATTAAACTGAGTGAAAAACTTCATAGAATCTACTATAACCCAATTGCTCTTTCTGTGTTTCGAAGTTTATGACCACCGTTAAAACCCCAAAGGGAGGGCAGGCATTTTCCTTTTTCATTCCTTGCCTCTGTTTAAATCAGGTTTATTTTTCAGTAAGAGGAAAGAATTGCTGGTTGGCATCCTGCAGCCTTGGGCACAGCTGGGATCTTAAACACTTTGGTGCATGCCCAAGAGCCATGCAGAGAAACGACATACAGAGAGGGGCTGAAGGGATTTCTCCACTCCCTGGAGAAGCCCTACTCAGTACATTGGCAGGGAGCTCAAAGGTGAGCAGAGGGAAGGTCATTTCTGCATACACACACAAATCTGTGCCACCGTTGCTGTTCCAAGGTTAAATTAATCTATTATCTTACTATTATCTGATTTTGTGGGGGGCAAAGTATCAGATCTGTTTTTTTTCTCAATAATTACTATCCTGATCATAATATTTGCTGTAAAGATTACATACACATTACTCTCCTTAGGAAAACCTATGGATGTATTTACTGATACATGTTTAGAGTGGGGAAAAATACACTTGCATTCAGAAGTGCAGTTTGTAAATACTGCATCATTGTAATTGATTGTTCTGGAGTTTCCCTAGTGAGGAAGAAATTTCATTTGGGTGTAATTTTGTCAGAGCCCTGGGAACTACTTACTACTTTTGACATGTGAGACATCACAGCTCTGAGAAACAGCTGATTACCAAGTCATATTTGTTGTGGTTTTCCAGGTGACTGGGTATTTCAAAAGCATCCTGTCTTTCATACAGCTGTACTCACAGTTTCTTTAGATGGCTGAGTCTACACTACACAGCGGTAAGTAAAGAAGTGCTGCCAGTAATGTAGATAATTTGCAGTTCATAATTAGGAGAATCTTGGAGGCAGTAGAGTGCAGAGGTTCCATTCAGTGATTGCATCTGATTGCCCTTGCACCACTCATTGTTGAGCAGTGTAACTGTGGGGAATTTACTAAGCCTTTAAAATCTAGTTTCCATAACCCATAAGATAGGGTTAGCTAAACTTCCCTCAAAGGGAAGTGGGGTCCCTATGTTTGGAAGTCGGGTCTAATAGATGGTAGGTAGGTTGTAAGAGGTTCACCTTCATAAGTGGATTAGTGCTGATTATAAAGTATTTAAGGCTATGAGTTCAATCTCTTGCTCTCTCTTACCCTCTCCTTGTGCTTCTGCCATTTGACAATAAACAAGAAGTCTTCCAGAAATCCTGGTCTCTCAATCCTGAGTTATAAATTACCCAGTCTCAATTATCCTCTTATAGCAGCATGAAACATACTTACCTGTTAAATGAGGGGTAAGCAAATGACTAGGGAAATCATGATTAATATGAAATAATTAGCACTAAACCATTTACCTTTGATATTGCAATGTCACAATTTATATTTAAAATCTAATGAAAATATACAACATAATGTATAAATACATAATATATAATATGCTTATATATTACATATATATATAATATACTTACATAGCATGTAAATATATAAACAGGAAAGATCTAGATTATAATAAAAGTAGCCCAGCAAACTAAATCCAAAGGAATAATGAGTGTATTAGCATGAGTTCCTTAGCAGGCAAATACTATATTTTTACTAAAGTGTTAGGTAATCTATTAATACTGTTGCAAATTTAGAGAATACACTCAACTTTTTATTTTTAAAAAGATATCCCCGAGCATAAACCCTCTACTCAGTATGGAAATGATAATACACATCACATAGGCTAGTTGACAGTATTAATAGAGAAAACACAAAACAAATGTTACCTGAGAGATGGACACAGAAATGGCATTTTTTTCCCTCCATTTCTTCTTGTTACCCTTGCCATTGCAACAATGGGATTTATCTTTAATATTTGTTTAACTACTAAAAAGAAATACTCCATCAAGAAACAAAACGTGAATGATCCAGTGGGTGAATAAAACCCAAATGGCAGGTGGGGAAATGCAAATGGAATATAACTAAGACTTTTCCTAAGTGTATGGCCTTCCTAGCTTGAAGCATTTCCATGAATGAAAGCTTTATTTTTATACAGAAAAGCAAAGAAGGAAAATTTAAATTCAATTGAAGGCATTACTAGGAGAACATCAGTCAGACTGAAATTGAGTCAATGATAGACTGTGTTAAGACTTGTAGCTAGATGTCCCCCTAAAGACGTGGTCGCAGGTGGGAACTTCAAAAATTGAAAAATTCACAGTCTCTTGAGAAAAATCCTTTCTTCATATCCACCTGATATTCCCAAACTGGGGGAGTGTTTACATCTCCCTGAAAGTCTAGTTGAGTCAGAGAACCATAATTTATTCAGCAGTATGGAAATAAATACCAATTTATTAATAAAATAGGATGGATAGCAAGGTAGTTTTCCATTTTTCTTTCACTATTACTGTGAATAAATCCAGGTAGCATTATACTGCGAATTAATAAAATAAAATGTTTTACAAAGTTGGCTGGATACCAAGAGTAGATTTGAATGTTAGATGAACCGTGTTCTAATCAAAATGAGTATTGATTGAAAGATGCCTTACTTGTCCACATGTATCTTTTGAAAGTTATATAGTCTTCATGAATACATAGATTAATGTAGGTAAGAAAAGTATTTTAAAACAAGTACAAATTTATCAAAAGAAAACTTTGTGCCTATTCATCTCTGTATTTATAGTTATCTTGCAGTGATAAAATTTTCAGGCAACACGAAGGACATGACATCATTTTTTAAAAGGTTACTTACACTCAAATACATGGAGTTGCTTGAAAGATCAGAAGAGTAAATGATTCAGAATTTTACTTCAAATTGTAGGCAGCTGTTTGGATTGTAAAAATACTCTGAAAGACTGAATGAACCTGGCAGAACCGAACGCATTTGAGAAATCTCAGGGGAAGCCTCGTCCTCCAGAGACTTGCTGTTCACTTTCACTTCAAAGCAGTCAGGAGCAGACTCTTGGTAAAAAGCCAATGTGAACATCCAAACATCTGTAGTTTCTCCTTTCCAACTCTCAGGCCTTTTGTTGGCATGTTGGATTCTGGAAATATGAGTCAGAAGCAAAAACATTCCTCTGCTATTTATGTATTAACTATGGTGCATCCTTTCCTGAATCTAATAATCATATTTGTGTTGCTTATTCATGCAATTAAAGAAATAATGATCTAAAGCTGGATATAACATTGATTCTGATTTTGTTACTTTGCAGAGAGCAAACCAAGGCCCAGAAATGTTTATCAACTTGCCTAATGTCACACAGTGTGTAAGTGGACCAGTTCTGTACTCTCTTACATACGTTCAACTTTCTGAACTCTTCACTCTGTTCATTATAAGAACAGCTCATTGGCCTATTATCATCGCACCATCGCCAGGCAAGCTATTTGGGGATGTTAATCCATTATGATGTAACTTTGCTATCTATTAAAGGAGCTATGGCATGCTTTAATTTTTCAACCAAATATTTTTGAGGAAACATGTAAAGATATTTTTATTTCTTGAAGACTTTCAGATAGATATTTGTGACAGAGAGAAAAGTAAAAAGAATTACAATATTTTTGGTATGTAATGCCTAATAGTGACTGAAGGGTGATATTTAAAATACTTTTTATTAAAGTACAATTTATATATACTAAAATGTTCAACTCAATAGATACATATATCTAAATCTTTATCTTTTTTTTTTTTTTTTTTGCAGCACCGGGGATTGAACTCACGACCTTATGCTTGCCAGGCAGGTGCTTAGGCCGCTGAGCTAGATCCCCAGACCTTGCTTTTTTGAGACAGGGTCTCACTATGCCGTTCAGGCTGGCATTGAGCTCACTTTGTAGCCCAGGCTTGTCTTGAACTCACAACGATCCTCCTGTCTCAGCCTCCCGAGTGCTGGGATTACAGGCGTGAGCCACCACGCCCAGCTCTAAATCTTTATCAATATAAGTATCAGTCTCTTTTTCAGCCATTTGGAACTTGCTATAGACATAAATTTCCTAAAACAAGAATATTTTCTTTGTCACTTCCACAAAAACTCTTAATGAGAATAGCCAAAATTTTGGAAGGCAAAAATTTCTTTGATATGTAAGTTACAAATGTAAACATACATATTGATATTTTAACATAATATGTGAAAGATACATGTTTATTTGAAATTACTGTATGTATCACTTGTTGCATAAATGCTGGTGTTTAAATGGGCACTTAACCATGGAAAATAGTAGTAATATAAAAATAAAATAGCATGAGAAAAGTGTAACAATATTTTATAATTTTGTCTTTTGATAACAGTAATTTATTTGAACTATGTAAAAATCTCTATTTGATATTTATAGTAAAAACTCTATTGTTGTGTATTATTAGAAAGACACAATACATAAATGTAAGGTTTGTTTTGAAAAGAGAATATAAAACCAGTGAGACTAAATAAATACTGTCTTTATTCAGTAAAAGAAAATAATGATGTTTCTTTTCTTCACATGAGACTGTAGAATATTTTTAGTCTTCTTGTCTCATTTCCTAATATTAGACTCCTGAACTGCCTGCAGTCTTTAGGTATAGTTTCCTTACTCTTATGTAATTGTAAAACTAAATACTATACACACACATGTACACATACACATGCACACAAATTCACTTTGACTTGCAGCTGTGCTTCTACACAGTCTACATTGCATTGATTCCTAGTCGGTCCAATGTAATAAAGTCAGGATAAATATATGGTCAAGAAAAGAATTCTATTGTGTGTATACCACATTTTCTTTATCCATTCATTTGTTGATGGACACTCAGAATGTTTCCATTACTTGGCTATTTTGAATAACGTGAAAATAAATATTAGAGTCTCTCAGATTTCAATACTTTTGGATATATACTCAGTATTGGGATTTCTAGATGATATAGTAGTTCTATGCCTAATGTTTTGAAGGTGTACTGTACCATTTTCTATAATGGTCGTAGTAGTTTGCATCCTCACCAACGGCGTGAAAGTGTTCCCTTTTCTTCACATCCTCCCTACTACTGGTTATTTCTAGTCTTTCTATGTGAGCTGTTCTTCCTGGGTGAAGTGACATCTCAATGTAGTTTTGATGTGCATTTCTCTGAAAACTAATGATTTGAGCATTTTTCATAGAAATATTGTTTATTTGTATATATGCTTTTTAGAAATATCTATTTGAATCTGTTACCAATTTTTTAAATTGTACCTTTTTTGTTGAGCATGTGGTGTCCTTGTGTATTCTGGATTTTAACCCATTGTCAGATGTGTAGTTTGCCAATAAAGTCTCCCATTCTTTAGGCTCTCTTTTCTCTAATGATTATTTCCATTACTATGCAAAAAATTTTCAGTTTGACATAATTCCACTTACCCATTTTTGTTTTTTTTATTATGTGCTTTGGGTCTTGCCAAAAATATCATAGCCTGTTCTATGTTCTGAAGGATTTATGGTGTTTTTCTTCTAGTAGTTTTATTGTTTTATGTCTCATATTTAAGTGTTCAATCCATTTTGACTTTATTTTTAGTTTTTTATAGATAGGGATCAAGTTGCATGTTCAATTTTTTCATTGCCATTTATTGAAAAATTATCTTGTCTCTAATGTGTTTTCTTAGCACCTTTGTCAAAAATTATTTGAGTGTAGATGCACAGGTTCATTTCTAGGGTGTCAATTTCCTTCCCTTGGTTGTGTTTAAATGCTCTTGAATATGAAAATGTTCGAATTTTATGAAATGAAGCATCTTTTTTCACATTATGCTTTTAATGTCATATTTAAATGCCAATTGCCAGATTCTAGTTCACGAAAATATACAAAGCAATATTTAAGATGTTATCTACAAGCAACAGCAGGTTTTTAGACTTGTAGGAATTAGTGTCAGCTCTATAAGCATCTCCAATTTCTGTGTATACACAAGCTTTTTAAAATTAAATCCTTCTTGCCTATAAATTCATAACATAGGCTATCCATATTCATTCTATGAAATATGCAAGGTAAAGCCTTACTTCTCTGTGAAAATGGCATTAAGGTATAGAGGTAATTTGAATATGTGAAACTAAAGGTAGTGAAGAAATGGAGAAAGTCCTTTTTAAATCACCTACAGTTCTTTAGGTCTCCTTTGAATTCTGAACCGAAGTTATTTCCAAAAAAAAAGTGGATCTATCTTAATGTATAGTTTTTGTCATATTATACATACAGCATTGAAAAACTAAATTGTAGTTAGTTCATTTTTTCTAGGATCTTAATGGCCTCTTCAAATACCCCCAAACAATTTAGAAGAAAGCAATCATAAATTTTTGTTTTACTACATTTCTTGTTGTGATATTTATCATTTATACATTTCCAGGTTAGAGGACATTCTCCTTGCCCACATTTTGAAAATATGATGTTACAACAGGATATTTTACTTGCGTATTTATTTTTATTGCTATTAACTATGATATCCTACTCCTAGGAATGTCTAAGGAGGCTATTTCCTTCTATTTCAATGAAGCCAAATATCTCATTAATTGACTTTGCACATATTGAGGGAACTGAAAATGAACAAAAAAATCTGAAAGCCTCACTATCACAAGTATGCAAGTCAGACCCTTTTATCTTAGAAATGTGGGATGGAATACATGGTTATACAATGAATAAAGCTGCTTAAAACTCACAGCAGCTTCTATAGAATATGAAAATAGGTCAAAAATTCTAATCTTGATTTTGGCAGGATATTAACAATTTTTTGTTTTATATTTCCTTCACTTTTCTTTTTAACTTTTATAGAATTCATGAATACAATTTGAAATTTCATTTTTTGGGTCCAAGTCCTGAAAAGATGGTGGGGGGTAGGATTGGTTCTTGTTCTGCTGTTGCCGTGATATGTAACTTGACATACTAGAGTAGGCATGATCCTCACTAAGACCTGATGGAATTAACCTTTCACTATAAAGCACCAATACACTAATTATACAAAATTCTCCATTTCTTCATCCACAGAATATTACTTGAAACTTGTCATTCAGGAAATGTAAATTTAGCCAGTTTCAGACATCCATTAGGCAAAAATATACCACTGTCCAATTTGGTATGCCCAAGTTAATTCTATGCTTCATTTTCCAAATGAACATTGGTATACTTTTGAGAGATGAAAAAGTTTCTCTTGACTCAGGACTTGGCTGTTTCATCTCAGACTTGCTAGATTCAATACCCTATGGGTTTTCATCACACTGTCTCCAGTTTACATCATGCCAACAGTTTTCCATATTATAGAAAGTACTTTCTTTTGCTTATTCACATCCTTAATCCATTGTATTGTCCATATATCTTAGATTAGCACAGTGGGTTATTTTCTTATCCTGTGATTTGTGCATCATGATGCTTTTATATAGCGATAAACCTCATTTTCATTATATGAACACTTACAAAAAATGACTTAATATTCACAATGCTATTTGAATACAAAGCACAAAAATTATTTCATGAGTAATGTCAAAGATGAACTGTTAACTTTATGATTATAATTCACATATATTGCACATTTAAATCACACGATTCAGCATGATGCAACAACGGGTGGTCTACAATCTGGTCTCACAAATCATGTATTTCAGTATCAGTGACTAGGAGTTTAAAACAGCAGCAATAACCATAGCAGTCAAATAAGATCTGCTGTATTCATCTGATACCAAAAACTTTTCAGCCAGATGTGGTGACACATTCCTGTAATCTCAGCACTCAGGAGGCTGAGGCAGGAGTATCCCTACAAATTCAAGGCCACCCTGGACTACAAAATGAGTTTAAGGACAGGCTGAACTGCATAGTGGAACTTTGTCTCCAAAACACACAAATAAATAAACAAACAAACAAATAAATAAAATAATGTTTCTTCTATCCTGTATTTTCTAGCCCAGGGTATACACTTAATGTAACTTCCCTCTAATTTTTGATTGTCAAAAACCAAGACATTATGAGACGTGGAAAAGTTTTCCACATTATTGGACTTTCAGTTCTAAAATCCAGATAGTCTTGGGAATACTAGGACAGAGATGAATCTTTATACAATACTACTATTTAATTCTAAACTTCATTTACGTTTGTCCACCTGTTTTTACTTCTATCCATATCCATGTTTCTTTTTTCTTCGGGGTCCTGAATCCAACCCAAGATTACCTGCGGCATTTATTGTACTTGCAAGGTGTCTTGGTTACTTTTCTCTCCTGCTGAGACAAAACACCCGACACCCAAAATGAAGGAAGGAAAGGTTTATTTAGCATACAATTTCTGGAGATTTCAGTCCATAATCAGCTGGCTCCAAGACAGGGTGACACAGCACTGGGGCAG
>RJWT010052820.1:0-10505 GCA_004365215.1 Cuniculus paca | reverse complement strand
TAGGAAATCAACAATGGCTACCATAATGTCTCTTGTTTTCTTCAAAATAGCTGTCCATACCTTCACACGTATTGAAATCAAATTATTTCTCCATACAGTTATTAAATGAGGTCCTGGTATGTGCTAGGTTTATGCTAAGATAAAAAATGATTAAATGGCAACCTCTTCTTTCACAAGACAATGATTTACTACATGCTGGCCTGGGGTAGCTAATAGAAATCTACAACACAAGCCATGTTTGTAATTTTTATCTAATTTTCTGGTGATCACACTTAAAAAGTGATGAGTAACAGATGGAATTTGTTTTAACAGTACATTTTCCCATAAGCTGGTAGATCCAGGGTATTATCATTTCATCATGTGATTGATACAAAAATCATTAGTAAAATATTTTTCAAAGTCTTCAAAATCTGATGTGTATTTTCTACTCACAGAACTTTCATTTGGACCCTAAATGTTCATTTGAAGTTATTTCAAATTCATAGAATTCACAGGTGAAAAGAGAAGATTTGGTTCTGATGTTTTTTCAAAACACTCTTAAGTCTTTCAGTCACTGAATCATAGCAGGTTAATGAATGAACATTCAATAAAATGAAATGTAAGCTCTTCATGGGGCCTGTTCCACTTCAAGTGCCCAGTGGGGACCATGGTAGCATTTTGGACCACAGAGATGCAGAACATTTTCATTGCAGCTGAAAGTTTGACAGGACAGTGACCATCTGGTTTGTCTAAGAGGGACACAAACATTGGGGACAGGTGCATGATCTAACTCTGTCATGTCCCCAAGCAGTGACTAACACTTGAGAGATGTCAGTAAACACCTATAGAAAGACCTGATTAATTAATGACACTGTTGTCACATGACAGAGATTGGTGAGTTTAAAGAAGGCATCACCCAAGAAGGGACATTTACTGTTGGTTCTGATGCATGAGTAGGAGTTTGCCTTGCATTGGGAAGGTAAAGACAGAGAGAGCACCTGACACACAGCTGTTGAATTATGAAAGAATCTAACATGTTACCAAAAGGGTAATTTTGTTGTTGTTCATTGGGCTTGCAAAAGCAAGATGAAACCAGACTTTTTCTCCTCTATTTTCTCTCTGTTTATTCTGTGGGAAATCACCTCATGCGTCTTAGCCTTGGTTTCCTCATCCACGGCATATGAGTAATAACTTCAAAGGGTCCTTTTTAACATAACGAAGTAATAGATGCGGAGTGCGTAACACAGCGCCTGGTACATAGCAAACAGTCAGTCAACATTAAACGTTGGCCAGCATCAGTGAGAAGTGCACTGTGCGGCAGGATATCCTCCCCAACATGTCTCCTTAGCGTCTGAAACCCAGGTTGGAAGAGTGCAACGATGCCCTGGCTGAAAACCTCCTTCCCTCAGCCTTCCTGCAGCTACTGGAGTCCCTGGGGCTACATTTGGTCCATAAAGTTTAAATGGAGGTGCTGCATGCTCTTGCTGGGAGGTCTCCTTAGGAGCAAGTGGTCTCCCTTCTGCTCTGCTCCTTCCTGCTGTGGGAAAGCAAGTGTAGAGCTCAAATAGGCAGAGCAGGAATTTGAAAAACACCTGAGTTCAGGTGGGAACAGCTGTCAGCAAGTAGCATCTAACCTCCTTTCCCTGCAGAACCAGCTTGTGAAGGACCAGCTCTTGGGGCTATCGTGGAAAGAAAAATATCCTACCAGGCAGAGGTTCACAGCCCATGAGCTACAGGCTGATACCAATACAGGTCACACAGTAGGTGTGCAGCTGACCAGGGAGCAAAGCTTCCTGTGTATTTGCAGCTACTTTCCATGGCTCCCACCACCCCGTGAGCTCCGTCTCCTGGCAGGAACATTAGACTCTCCTAGGAGCACGCCAGGGATCTAGGTCTCATACGACGTTCTTTTGAATCATCCAGAAACCAACCCCCTTCCATCCATGGAAAAATTATCTTCCACAAAACCGGTTCTTGGTGCCAAAAACGTCAGAGACCACTGCGTTAGAAAGTCTGGAAAGAATGGTGAGGTGGGTTAGGGTTCTGACTTGCAGGCTTCAGAGGGATGGCGGCATCCAGCAGGGGCAGTGGCCACCTTAGAGCTGGCTGGACCTGGCTGTCAGTTTGTGAGGTCAAAGGGGCACTTGATGGCTCGCTGGCCAGCGGCAGGGTCTGCTCTGCCATGTGGTGTGGGTTTGTGACTTTTCTGCCGTGTCTGCAGCTGCCTGTTTATTGTGGTTCCTGCTGATTGTCAACTGACATTGGACACTGAAGAATGTGGCCATGTCTCTCGAATCTATTGTGGCTTCTCATAAACTGTTGCTTGTTGTGGCTGAAACACAGAATGATGGGATTCTTTGTGGAGCAGCTGTTTGATGTTCATAAGAGCACATTTCCTTGTGTGGTTTTTAAAGCATCATAGCTGGTAGAGCCAGCAAGTCACTCCTCCCCCTCCCTCTGAGAAATTCAACCTAGCTTTGCACAAACTTTTTTTTTAACTTTCTACTAAATTTGGTACATCGAGCCAATTAAATTAGAATTATTTGCAGAAAGGAAAGTATCTTTTAATCCCCAACTAGGTTGCACTATCCTTCATAAAAGAAAGTAGGCATCATTCCAGAGACTCAAATGGAGTTTCATTACTGTAGCCTAGCACAAAGCTGAAGTAATTCTATGTTCATAGAGTTTTTTTCTTTATTCTGGAACAGAAGACATAAATTGGGTTCCTTAGCCTGCTGGCCAGAGATGGCATTCAGATGAAATGGAAAAGATCCATGATGCCTCCTCGTACTTAGTGGGCCAGGTAAGCACAAAGCTTACAAAGCACACGACAGAAGGTGATCAATCTGTTAGAATTACTCTTGTTAATTACAGTGAGGATGATGGCTTTTGAGTGACCCTGACAACCCTATTTTGAGTGTGAAGAACAGACAGATTCCACTGGCAACTTCCTGTGTGCATGATGCTAAACACTTTAAGTAAATCATCTCTACTCTCCCAGCTGTCCTAGCGTAAGGCAAGATTTGCTATGAATGGCATTTCACAGAAAAGGAAACTGAGGATCAGAGAAATTGCCCAAGCACAGCTGGGCACTGGTGTCAAACACAGGACTGCTCGGGGCTGTTGTAGGCTGACATAATAGAAAAACTACTGAACCCTGTCTGTACCTCCCCACTCCTTTGCTTGTGAGGCTACCCCACTCCCTTGAGAATGTAACTTAGTTCTGTATTCTCAGGTCTGTTTGGTGCACCGTGTCCCAGCAGGTATGCCAACCAGGATGTTATAGACGCATGTGTAATTGTAATCATTGTCAGTGGGGATGGCAACCAGGATGTCATAGATGCATGCTTAACTGTAACCATTGTCACCGGGGGTATGGTTATAGTACATAAATACCTAGCTCTCCCTTCACTCAGCACTGCACAGTGGTTCCCTGCGTGGGTCCTGCTGTCCAGTCGCCAGCTGGCTAATAAAGGCTCTTAAATTCTAATTGGCACCGTCTCTGCCTCCTTGGTTTTATCTTGAACCCGGTTCAAGGGCCACGAACCTAACACATGATGCTGGGATCGCTATTTTAGTAGCTGCTCCAAAGCCAAGTTCTGCATGTATCGCTCCACATGTTAGCAGTAAGGTGTTTAATCTTACTCCCCAGTCAGGGAAGTTTAGAAGACAATTGTTGTTGCAATGTTTTAAAACAACCTGCCCTTCATCTTTGCTTTCCATATCTTTACAACGGGGAGCTGACCTCAACAACGTGTCTCAAGGATCAGCAAGACCACAAACCAACAGGAAGGATTCAGAGAGAAGGGGGCAGGAGGCTGTGTCCCCGCTAGCTGGGATTTCAAATGGTTGGTTCCCTCCACCACATCTGAGCTAGTTCTTTCAATAGACATTTGGTTTGAATTCAAGGGGAAAAAGTGCTTTTTCAAAATGGAACCCAATGCTGCTTAACTCAACACGTTCCATACCAGTTCGGGCCTGCTCATTGGGGCCGGTAGTCCCTGGTTATTTATGATTATTTCTGTTAACCATGTACATGTCACAAGAACACAATTGCCAAGTTCTGTGAGCTGAGCCCTTCCCAGTTCCCACCCACAGACACACATGTGTAAGGGGTCCAAAGAGGGACTCCAATCCCTGGCGGGGCCTCTCACCCAGGGCCCCTCTGGTGCACAGCAGTGATACAAGACTGGACCAGCCCAGTTCTTCAGGAAGCATCACAGCTTTCCAAGTCTTGGGAAATATTAGCCAAGAATTGTTTATCTGTTTTGATTTTTGCGCTCTTTCCAAGCTGAGGACATCTGTGAAACGTTTTCTTGATTGCAAATATGGACCTCGTTTAGTTTGCCTGTATGTCATTCTGCTTCTAGAAGAATCGCCACAGAGAATATAGGTCATCTGGAAGCAAGAGAGGCTCCCCTGGCAGGAAATAAAATAAGAAAAAAAGAAGAAGATGTGGCCTCCATAATGCTGTACTCTGCAGACCTCCCAAGGCCACATGTGTGTCCCTGGGCGATGGAGCTGGAGTCACATTGCAGAGGTGTGGTTCTGCTGTAGCTGACTGTGCACTCTTGAGGTGGTTACTTAACCTTTCTGAGTCTCCAACGGCTTCTCTGCAAATGGAGAGGAGAGAGGGTAAATAATATTCCTAGGCTGTGTTACCATGTGCCGTTAGTTCGTTTAACCCTCACAGCAAATCATGTCATCTCATTTTGCAGAAAACCAAGGCTTGGAGATGATGAAATAACTTGCCCAAAGTCACAGAGCAAATGACAGAGCCAGGAAAATCTCCCCATGCTGTCTGGATCTAGAGAATATCATCTTAACCATAGAGCTCATGCACAGGGTACAGTGAGGATTCACGGAGGTAATTGGAGCAAAGCACTGCCCTTCATGTTAAGGAAACAAAGGGAAAGACCAACAGGTCGGCCCACACCACACTGAAAAGTCCTGGTAGTGAAGAGGCAACTGACACAGGAAACAGCAGCCTAGGCATGAAAGGAAATATTTGCGAACCATGTACCCGATAAAGGGTTACTATTCGAGGTACATAACAAGTCCTACAACTAAATTGCCAAAAGACAATAGCCCAGTTGAAAACTAGGCAAAGGTCCTGAGCAGATTTCTCCAGAGAAGACACATGTATGTCCAGCAGTTCCATGAGAAGGTGTACAACATCGCTAATCATCAGGAAATGTAAACCAAAATCACAGCAAGACAGAGGTTCACACTATCCTCAAAAAATAAACCATAGCCTGGCGTGATGGCACCGTCTGTACTCTTAGCACTCCGAGAGGCTGAGGCAGAAAGAGCATAAGTTCCAGCTCAACCTGGGCAGTAGAGTGAGATTCTTTCTCAAATTTCTCTTAAATGAAATACATGTATACCAGTGTTTATCGCCACACGATTCATAATAGCTACCTCTTGGCAGCAACCTATATGTCCATCAACAGACGAATGAATAAAGAAAAAGAGGCCTTTACACACAATGGAGTACTATTCAACTATAAAGAAGGACACGTTTGAGACATTTGTAAGAAAACAGATCCACCTTGAAAACATAATGCTAAATGAAATAAATCAGACACACAAGCTTAAACACCATATGGTTTCTCTCTCTTAAATAATCCAAAGTGCAAATAAAGAGCAAAATTTAAAAAAAACTAATAAAAGGAAACAGGAAGATAGGTCTTTTGCAAATGACAAGGGGACCAAGAGACTGCGGGTGGGGTGAGGGAAGAGGAAAAGGGGACTTAAAAAGATTTAAGATGTGTGGTGCACATGTTCATCTACCCACAATGAATGTAATCATATGTCACAAACATGAACTAAAGAAATAATAACAATAATAATGAAAATGGGAAAGGAGATCTAGAAGCAGAGGGAAGGAGGTGGGTGGAAAGGGGAAGGAGAAGAAAAAGAATCAAGATATGTTAAGTGCATGTACCCACTCCCTAAGGTGGATGTAAACATGGTGTACTCCAAACATGTACTGATAATACAAAGTTGAAAAACTGAAATAAAATGAAATAAAAAAAGCTGGAGATACAACACAGTGTAAAGGTCTCCAGGTTCAATTCCCAGTACTAAAAACAAAAAGAAAAACAAGAGGTACCACATCAGGCAGAGATGTGGAGAAAAAGGAATCCTTGTATTTTGTTGGTGGGGATGGAAACTGTTGCATCCCCTTTGGAAAAAAATTTTCTTAAAAATTAAAAATACAACTGCATATTATTAAGAAATTCCACTTCTGGGTCCATAGCCAAAGGAATTGAAATCAGGATCCAAAAGACATAGAGTAGTACCTTGGTTCATGAAGTTGATTCTGTCCACGGTTCTGGTCACAGAATTGGTTCCACAATTCTGGTTGCCACCGAGGTACCACAATCATCTGCACTCTCAGGTTTACTGAGGCGTTATTCACAATCATTAGGACATGGAAGAACCCAAGTGTTCCTGGACAGATGAATGAGTTTGAGAGTGTGACATAAGCATGCAGTGAAATACTATTTAGCCTTAAAAAGCAAAGGAAATCCTCCGTCGGTTGTTAACATGAACAAACCTAGAAGACATCCCCCAAGTGAAATAAGCTAAACACAATAACACAAATACTCCATGATCCCACTCACAGGAAGAAGCTGAGATACTCAAACTCATGCCAAGTGGAGAATCCAGCAACGGTTTCCGAAGCTGGCAGGGGGAGAAATGAGGAGGTGTTGGTCACAGTGCCCAGTTTTAATTATGCAAGATAATTAAGTCCTAGAGGTCCACTGTACCACGCAGTGCCTATAGTCAGCAATTCCGTATTGTATACTGTAACATTTTCTAAGAATAAGCATATATTAAACATTCTTTTCACATGCACAAATATGGTGAACAGGGGGGTGGAAGAAATTTTACAGGTGACCTATGTGTTCATTGAATGGATAGTGACGATGACTTCATCAGTGTACGCTTTTCTCCAGATTCACCAAACTGCACCCAGTAAAGTCATACTGCTTTTTGTATGTCAGTCATACCTTAACTGTGTGGTTTTCTAAAAAATCCTACCTACTTTACTTTTTTAAAAGAAAAGTACCGCTTCCAGGGCATAACATGCTCAATTAAAATAGATTGATGGATATATAGACAGTCTTAAAAACACACAAACACACACACAAAGAACCTGCCCTCCACCCCCACCAGAGCTGAGGGGAAAAGGAATTTTGAGAAAATGCAGAGCGTACACCACTACAATGAGACCATTGATACCCAGCGTGGAAGGGTCCATGGGGAAAGAGATTTGATGGAATGTGATAGATGTGACAAAAGACTAATAAGACCTCTATTCTTCCTGCAACCCTGGCCACTGAGACATCAGGATGTGATATGGAAACATCAATTCTAGGGGGCCAACCGGTCGCGACTGTCAGGAAATACCTGTGCGGCAAACTTCCAGGTGTGCAAGGACTTTCCATTATAGAGCCCATGACAGTAGAGAGATTCCCAGCATCAGACATGCAGGGCTGAACTTTGCAATCTGTTTCTTCTTATTCCAGATTCCCAAAGGTGTTTTCACCTTAGTTTGTAGAGGTGCGACACCAGCTACCAAATTGCTGCTATTTGAGAGTCCCGAGGCAGGTGCTAAGGAAACAAGAATTGACTGCCAACTCTACAGAACTTAAAATACAAGCAGGCACAATTGAGAATTCAGGTAGTAGTATTAAAATTAAGAAGGAAATGAGGGTGTAAAGTCTGTGAATGACAAGCACCATCCACACACAAACACAATGAAAAAAAAATAACATAAAAGGCCGTTAGCCAGTCTTGACTAGTCTTAACTACCTGCTATGTGGTGTCTTCAATTTATGGAAATTCCTTCCTCCTAGCTCTTTTTTAAAACTCCTTTACACCATAGCCTTTATTTTTTGTGTGGATTCACCGGCCACTCCATTCAGTTTTGACCCTTGGTTCAAAACCTTCTACATTGTGCGAAGAACTTCTGCAGTGATAAAAAATGTTTATATCTGTGCGTTACAACACAGTCATATACTTATGGAGGATGGAAGTCCTACTTATGTCCATGTGAGCCCCAACACCTGTGAATATTACTTTATAAGGCAACAGGTGGGATTAAATTAAGGTACATATCTAAGTATGTATGTCCAAATTAGGGTATAGATTTGCAATACATGGTATTTACCTGCATTTTGGGAAACTGGTGCATATATATAACAAATATTAATAATTTTCAATCCCCTTTTTTCCTCCCCTCTCCCCCATCCCCATTATTTCTGTTAGAAAAACAGGAAATGGATTCAAAGAACAGATGAAGTTGGATTCAGAGATTTAGTCAACAGAAAGCTTGGGGAATACTCGGCTTCATTTCTAGGAGTTCTGTACTCTCAGTGGTCACATTTTTCGTGCTCACTGCTGCATTCTCCACATCTAGCAGAGGCCATAGCATTTAGGGAAAGTGCAGTACATATTGGCCAAATAAATACTGACTTCAAGCCTCTTCTCGATACGATACTTGACCATCGAAGGAAGATCTCTGGACAAAGCATGAAAGATTTTTTTAAAATGAGACATGCTGCATTAACAGTAGTCACACATTCTTTACTACTCTTCTCATTAAGTAAAGCAGCCTAATTCCTTTCTTTGGGGTCTGAACTGATTTAGTGACCCAGTTGCCCGATAGAATATGGCAGAAAGGGTGTTCTCAGACTTTTGAGACTACACCACAACATGTCCTTTGAGTTCCGCCAGAGCTCCTGCAGGCATTCTTTCCATGAGCCTCCACCTGCCATCAAATTAGTTCCATTCTGCTGGGGTCTCCAGACTGGAGAGAGGCCACCTGTAGGAAGACATCCCACCTGGCCCAGCTTCTAGGAAGATCCTGCAGGGAACCAAAAAAGTTACTGCAACCACTGAGGGTCCCTCAGATCACGGATCAGAAATTTTTCTCCATAAAAAGCCAAATATTTTAAACTTTGCAAGCCATAGTTTCGAATGCAGTTAATCAACTCTACTGTTATAAATGTGAAAGCAGTCACAAACAAACAAGTCTGACTATGTGTCAATAAAACTTGTATTTACAAAACAGTGCTAGACTGGCTTTGGCCAAAGGCCATAGTTTGCTAACCTCTGCTCTAGACCAGCTTGAGTGAATGCGACCTTGTCAGCACTTTGTGGAACAGATGAATCACCCAGCTGAGCCCTGCCCAAACCCCTAACTTGCAAAATCATGAATTATAATAAAATAGTTATTTTAAGCCACTAAGTTGTAGGCAGCTGTTTTTGCAACAATAGATACAAAACAAAAGGGCTGGAATTCCCTCCAAAAAGAGGAAGTGGGTAGGAAGCAGAGATAACTCTCCTTCCATTCCCCATAAGCCCTAGTATAGATATGTATAAACACTGAGAAGAAAATAAAGACATTAGCACCAGGGGTTGTGAAGGTCAACTGTGGAGGAAATCAGAAATGGGGTCTCAGAGTTAAAGGAGGTGCTGACAGTGGGGGACAGACACTAGATGGAGCAGCAGACAGTTAAGCAGTAGTCACAAGACAACTTGGGACAGCACATCCGAGGCACTCTTCATGTGGCAGTTGTGTGAGTGGTGCCCCTGGAGATGGACATCATGGTAGCTTTGAAAGAAAGAGCAAAAGGCAAGGTGTTAAATAGGATTTGGAGTCTGATAGACCAACATTAACATCTCAGTTCCATGTCTTTCCAACTGCTTGATTCTAAGCACACTGCTTAACTTCTCTGATTCTCTTTTGAAATCATTCTTAGCCCATAGAGTGCTTGTGAGAATCAAATGAGACACTGTAAGTAAAATTTTTGGCTTACACATAAAGATGGATAAAGTTGAGTTATCTGAAGAAAAAAAAATGGATGTACCATGAGAACATAATGCTAAGTGAAATAAATCAGACACAAGAGCTTAAATATCACATGGTTTTGCTTATGTGAAAAACCCCAAAGTATAAAAATAATTTAAAGAGCAAAATTAAAGATAGATGATAGGAAATAGGGAGATGGAAAGGGGATCTAGGGATTGGGGGGGGAGGGAAGGGAAAGACAGGAGAAGGAAACAGGATTAAGATGTAACATTTATATGTATCAACTGCCCACATGAATGTGTCTATTATATATCACAAACAGGCGCTAATCTTAGGAATGTAAAGACATACGAAAACACTTCTGACACATAGTAAGCCTCCAATAAATAGAGCTTGAATGCATGTATATATTTATGTGTCTGCTAGTGCACATACATGTGTGGGTGTGTGCATGCACACTCACATGCATATTTGTGAGCAAAACCCAAAGAAGCAATGGAGTCCCGTGTGGTTGGAATCAAGGGTTTTCCAGTGCACAAGTTCATAAAAGTCATCAAGTCTGCTTGGAGCCCTTGGTCAGAAATTGTGAGGTACTTTAACACATTATCTGATGTCAAAGCGTTTAAGAATCATTTGGGGTCCTTGCTGAAATGCATATCCTCCCTTCCCTCAAGAGATTTGGATTCAGCAGGTCTGGGCT
>RJWT010052819.1:0-10506 GCA_004365215.1 Cuniculus paca | reverse complement strand
ACCATGACCGCAACCACGACCGCGCGCGTCTCCAGGCTCAGCAGCTCTTCTGGCAGGGTGAATCCAGCTCCAGGCTGAGGCGCTGCCAGCCACCACCTTCTTCTTCGTTTAAATTCTTTTTATTCTCTTTGTGGGCTTTAATTCATATTTTAGATTCTCCCTTGGTTCAGAGGACCCACTTGCTTCCTTCTTGTCCTCTCCATGATGTTATATTCCAGCATCTGAACTGTTTCTCTCAGAGAGACTGTTTACTCTGCTGCTTACTGTTCCGCCATCTTTAGGTCCTCCTAATTTGATTCTTTTGTCTTCAGTTTAAGGAATCTTTACCAATTCAAATCCATGTTCTTCTAAAACTTTATTGTTTTGTCTTCCACATTTAGGTCTAGGATTCATCTTGAATTTTTTTATTGAATGTGGTAGGGTATCAAGACTTATTTTTCTCTTACAATTATCATTGTTCCAATAACATATATACATAAATTTTTTCCCACTATTGGGGATTGAACCCAGAGCCTTCACACAGAGCTACGTCCCCAGCCCTCTTTTTCAATTTTTTATTTTGAGACAAAGTCTTGCTAAATCACCAAGTTGCCCACACTGAGCTTAAACTTCCATTCTCCTGCCTCAGCCTCCCAGAGTGCTGGGATTACAGGCCTGCAGTACCATGCTGGCTAAATATATTTTTAACACATAAAAATGTGCAATTTGAAAAAATTGATAAGTGAATTAGACAAATTTTAACACTCCCTATTTGATGGTATTGAATATTAATGCTGCTTTTTTGATGTGATAAGGGTACTGTGGCTGGTTTTTAAAAATTCTTACCTTTTAGAGGTAGTGATTGCTTTATAGATAGTCCATTTTCTGTGGCTATAACAAAATACAGTATCTGGACTGGGTACTTCATACAGAAAATGTTATTTAGCTCACAACTTTGGGGGCTGAAAGTTCAAATCAAGCAACTCCATCTGGTGAACCTTCGGCGTAGGCTTGCACACAATGCAACCATGAGACAACATAACAGAGAAGCAGAAAAGAAATCAGCTCCATGCAGAAAAAGGCCGAGCATGTGGGTGGTTTTGCTTCATTATAACACACTCTTGTGAGAACTCAGTCTTTCGTGAACTACATTAATCTCTTGCCACAGAAATTTCCCCAATAACCTAATTATCTCCCACCGTGTTCCGTTTCTTAATGTCCTGTCAACTCTCATGCCACACTGAGCACTAAGCACCCAGCACACGAACCGTTGGAAAATACTCCTACATATCTGAACCGTGGTTCAGATAGGGATATGATATCTGAGATTGCTTCAAAATACTCCAAGACACATATTAGCATCAAAAGCTAAAACATCTTTGTGCCCTAAATTAATAGTTGCTTTTTTTCCAGGTACAAATTCTCTATGATGAATGTGATCATTATGTACATCAATACAATCCGATTAAAAATAGTTTTTTTTAATAATTTGGATAATTTTTAAATGAAAATTAAAATATTCCTGAGAGGAGTAAAGAGGATGAATATGTTATATCTAATAACACATACTTAATCATGTACACACCCACGTCTAGCTGTCAGACACACTATTTCTGAGGCTGCCATCTGTTGCCTACACAAGTTGCCCAATTCCATACGTGATGTGACTCAGAGTCATCAGGGAAGATTGTATCTTGCTTGTCTGAAAATGACAACCATCCCTGCCTTCTAAGAATGTATAGAGACAGGGCTGGGGATCTAGCTCAGTGGCCTAAGCGCCTGCCTGGCAAGCACAAGGTTGTGAGTTCAATCCCCGATGCTGCAAAAAAAAAAAAAAAAAATGTACAGAGACAAACAAGGAATCCAGGAATCCAGCTTTGTTTTTACCCAAACCCAGGTTTGCTGTTACCCCACGGGACAAACCTTTTGGCTCTGACCTTCTTGAGTAAGTGCTGATCTTCACTGGGCTTAGGGCTTCCTGTTTCTTTCCTTTCCTTTTTACTTTCACTTGTCTTTCCTTTCCTTCCTTCCATTAAAGCGTTAATGTTGCCTTTTTTTTTTTTTTAGGTGTGATAATGGTACTTTGGCTGAATTTTTAAAATTCCTTCCTTCCTTCCTTTCTTCCTTCCTTCCTTTTCTTTTGTGCTGGGTTTAGACCCAGGTCCTTGTGCATGCTAAACACATGCTCTGTCACTGAGCTGCACCCCCCAGACATGCCCCCTTTGTCTCATTTCCTGTACCTTCTGTCTCCTTCTCTCTGCCACATACACAAATGTATACTTTGTTTCCAAAACAGGTTTTATTATTTTTTTTCCTGTATTTACTCTGAACCCAATAGCACTGCTGCATACAAAGTCTTTCCTAAATTCTAGTAAGAAAAAAAAACAGACCCAAGCCTTTCCCTGTGAGTCAGTGCCATTGGCGGACTGCGGGGAGACAGAACAAGCTCCCCCTGGGAACCAGCACCATGTGTGGGCTGCTGCTTGGAGTGCGGACAGCCAGACCCAAGACTTTCCCCGTGAGTCAGTGCCCTTCACAGACTGCGGGGAGAGAGAACAAGGCCCCACCAGGAAGCAAGGTCCGCCTGCAAACCAGCACCATGCACAGGCCCTGGCCAGCAGGGGAAAAGCCAGATCCCAGCCCCTTCCGGCTCACAGGCTGTCAAACAAGAAGTACCAATCTCCCCACCTACCCCCACCCCGTAAGACCGGCTGATCCAGAGAAACAGGCGGTAATGATAGCTATGGAGGTGAAACACAATTGGATGCCTGTGCTGCTTCAGTGTTTCAGTGACCTTGCAGGTCTAGGGCCAGTGGTCTGATCATCTGTTCAGAGGATAGCGGTACGCAGTGTGGCATCTGGGGGGCAGGGGGGTCTCCTTCTGAGGGTGGTAGCCATTGTTGATTCCCCATAGTCTTGTTTTGAAGTCCTGAACTGTTTTCATTGTTTTCTTGAGTTGGGTTTTATTCTCTTTTGTTTTGTTTGATTGTTATATCCGATGGCATGGGCAGCTATTTCAAAGATAGCAAGCTATATTACGGTAGCTATTTTGGATTTACTATTGTCTTGTTTTCAAGTCCTTTATTGCATTCATTGTTTTGTTTTTATTGTTTCTATTCTGTTCTGTTCTGTCCTGCTTGATTTTTACTATGTCCGAAGGTTATCTGCAGCTATTTTGAAGACAACAAAAGGCATTATGGTAACTATTGTTGATTTCACAATGTTTTGAAGTCCTGTACTACTTAACTGGTTTGTTTTGATTGGTTTTATTCTTTTTTATTTTCCTTGGCTTTATTCTCTTTAAAAGAAAAAAGGAAAACAAAAAAAAAAACTTTAGGAAAGAACAACTGGGATGGGGAAAGAACAGAAAGAATGGAAAAGATCATATAATGTATATTATGTATGATAGATAATAATACTACTAATCTCTATTAGTTCATCAAAAAGAACTGTTTGTGCTTTCACTGTCTGATCATTTTTCCACACCTATATCTTGTAATCTGAACAACTATTTTGAAGACAACAATATGCAATATATTAACCATTGTTAATCTTCTAGTATTTTGTTTTGAAATTCTGTATCATCGTTTATATTCTTCTTTTGCTTTAAATTTTTAAAAAAAAACTATAAATTACTACAAACTGGACCATTTCAAATAACACACATTCTGTGACCACAAAGATGATACAACCTGTAAAACAAAGTGATAAACAGATCAGTATACAATGTCTCATGTAATAAGGGCTGAGACTCTTAATACAGGATTACTTAGGTGCTACTTTTATTTTACAAACATAGAACATTTCAAAAGGAAATATTTACTTCTCAAACAGCTCTGATCCTATTTTGCACATGTCTGACGCCCCCTACACCCTCACTTTTAGCTTTGCGTTTTATTCCTGAGGATCCTTTCTGTTCTTCCTCTGTGGAAGGTGGGGATCACTAGGTGGAGCTCTCGGGTTCCTCTTGCCCAAAGGCTATTTTGATTGGCTTGGGCTCGCCAGATAAAAGCAGCCCTGGATGTTCTCCTAACAGCTCTTCCCACGGTGTTGGCTATAAATAGTGACTCTGCACCCCACAGAGTCTTCAGCTGAAGCCCTGGTTGCAGTTCTGTTGGTCTCACTCAGGAAACAAGCTAAGATCATCCTCATAAACTACCAGGAAGTAATATTTAGACCAGCAGAAACATTTACATAAACAAGAGTCCTGCGAGCCTTTACCTTGCTTATAAGTGTTCCACCTTGTAAGGGATGTGGATGGGATACAGGAGATACAAAGTAAGCATCACGAGCTGCAGTTGCCACTTCTCCTCTTCCCCACGTGTCCATGTGGGATTTTTTGTATGTCGCAGGAGGACTGAGGCACCCTGTGGGAAGAGGGTCTTCCAGCACTGTAAAGCACTTATCCCCATCTAGCAATAAATGGTAACATGAAGAAGTTTACCTTCCTGGTGCTCTGCTCCAAAGTACTGGAGCGTCCAAGGCAAGCACAAGCACCAGTGGGAAGTAGCTACAATGCAGGCCACAAGGGGTGGTACAGCTGGAGGGAGGGCAATTGGGAAGGAAAGGAAGAAGGGTCTTCAGGGTGCCCAACCATGGTGGCCTCTGCAAGGAATAAAAGTTACATTAAGGGAAAAATAAAGAAATATGTGCACCATCATCTAGCCCCAGTGTGTCCTTGGTCATTAATGGGTGTGCTAGTCAACTCTCCATTGCTGTGGCAAAATACCTGAGAAATAAACTTTTATAAAGAGAGAAAGGTTAGCTGTATATGGTGATGGACACCTGTAATCCCAGCCTCTTGGGAGGTTGAGGCAGGAGAATCCTAAATTCAAATTCAGTCTGAGTGACTTAACGTGACCCTGTCTCAAAATAAAAAATAAATAAATAAGGCCGGGCCTTGTGGCACACGCCTGTAATCCCAGCACTCGGGAGGCTGAGACAGGATGATTGTTGCAAGTTTGAGACCAGCCTGGGCTACAAAGTGAGCTCAAGGCCAGCCTGAATGGCATAGTGAGACCCTGTCTCAAAAAGACAAGGGCCAGGGATTTAGCTCAGTGGCCTAAGCACCTGCCTGGCAAGTGCAAGGTTGTGAGTTCAATCCCCAGTGCCACACAAATAAATAAATAAATAAATAAATAAATAAATAAATAAGAAAGAACGGGAGATATAGTTCAGTGGTAAAGCACTTTTCTAGTGTATGTTAGCTCCTGAATTCAACCACCAACATGGGGGCGAGTAGGGAGAGAGAGAGGGAGAGAGAGGGAATGGCAGGAAGAAAGAAGGAAAAAGGTTTATCAGGGCTCATAGTTTTCTTGGGGGGTTCCATGACTGACTGACCTCAGCTTTTGGGCCTGTGGTGAGCAGCACGTCATGGTAGGAACATGTGGTGCGGCAAATCCACTGTATCACAAGCCAGGGAGCAAAGAAAAAGCAAGAGAAGGCTGTCCTGCCGGTGCCTTCAAGCCCCAGCGCGGTGATCCAAGTTCCCCCCGCCAGGCCCCAGCTGTTACAGGTTCACGACTTTCCAGGGGCTCCGAGCTACGGACACGACTTTAACGCATGTGCTTTGGAGACGCGCAGTCCAGATTCAAACCATAGCAACAAGGAAGAGCGAATCCTGGGTGCCCTGCAGGACGCCTGGACACGAGATTGCCATTCTCCTTGGCTCACACAGCTCTACCTGACTGGTTTCCTCTCGCAGCCACACTCATCAGAATCAAGCAATGCCTGCCTGAGCCACTATCACATTCCCCAGTCACCCTGGATCCTGAATTACTCAAATTAGACCGGGAGATCTATTTGCATAGGAAAATTAGATAAGGACAGGAATAAACATGCGATTTGACTCTTGGATGGTGAATGACAATTTGATTAGGATAAAGGCTGAGGGGACCTTGACCCGGTGGAGGAATAAAGGACTCACACTGGGTCTGGCTGTTCCTTGTAGCTTCCTTAGCTTCCTGTGCTGAGAAGCGGTGGCTTATCGCTGCTGGGCAGTGAGTGTCCTCACTCCGGGTTGCAAGGTGTCCCACCGGCCCTAGAGCCTCCCTCCCCATTCCTGCCTGCACCTCCTATCTGGGGGGTGGGGAGCAGGCGAGCCCAGGCAATGGCCCTGGGATTGTGATCATCCTTGTGAATGTGTTCACGCATCTCAGATGACAAGCGTGGCCCTTGGAAACAGGTCCAGAGGATCTTACCCGTCTTCTCTAGCAACAATGAGACTTCCCAGCTGTGTAATTTCCATTCAGATTTTTGACAGGATTCCCCATGTTCACCATGGAGGTGGGAAAATCCTTTTGGGTCACTTGTCAGCCTTATTTTCCTGCATGAAGTTAAACTGCTCCCCACAGGGCCTTGTTCACACCGCGATCGCACTTGCCCTTCGTCTGTTCAATCCGTGGTGGGCGCCCGAGTCCGACGTGGTGCATTTCCTACAAAGGACCACAAGATGGCGCTACTGAACGCAAAGCCAGAGTTGATGGTCTTATTTCCTGCAAGTTTAGGACAAGAAGGCAATCAGCACTTCTTCACCTGGTTTACTGGCTCTGGGTTACTCATCAGCGTCTTCATCTGTGCAACTTTTACTGAATGCTACCAGGAGCCACGAAATAGAAAATGATCACAATCAACATTGGTAAGGTACCTACGTGACTACTTGCCAAGACTGTCCTAGCGGTCAGGTCCCCAGGGTGATGCTAAAGAGGTGGGAAAGATGAGGTCCTAAGGAATGGGAAGGAGAGGGCTGCAGGTGAGGGGAACCAAGCCAAGGCAAAAGGATGGTGGGGAGCCCAGAGTGAGCTGCTTGGGGCCTCAGCATCTGCATCTATAAAATGGGCTGGCTGTCTTTGGCAGGGGAGCAGCTCTGTGAGGGCTGCAGTAGCTCAGATAGAGCCTGTCCCACCTTCTTCAGTAGTTTTAGCACAACACTTCAGGTGTCCACTTCTCACAGGTACCACAAGCTTTTGCCCTCGTCTGGCATAAAGAAGGGCATCCAGGACAGGCTCCAAGGAGCAAAGGGGGCAGAGACCTTGAGACGGGTGCACCTGTGTTCAAATTCCAGCTCAACTGTAGCTATTTCAGTGGCTTTGGACAAGTACTTAGCCCTCTGGCTTCCTGTTTCCCCACTGCAGGACTGTGTCGATAACACCTGCTTCTGATTGGGAGGATTAAAGGCCATAAGGACTGGCATCAAGTTCCAGCTCAGCTACTTACTGTGTGTCCTCGGGAAGTGTGGTGGATGAACTAATGGTCAACCTGGAACACCCAGCTGAACTGAGTCAGCATGGTGCTGGGCGTGGAAGGCCACCTGAGGACTGTTGCCAACGGCATATAAAGAATTGGAGGGGAAGATGAGGCGCTGTTGATTCTCCTGCAGAAGCTTGTTGCCCTGGTTTTCCTGATGTGAACTTGGCTGTTATCATTGTTGGAGCTCGGGTCTTCACTATCACTAAGGATGGCTGTGGTTCTCTTTGGGGGAGCTCTGGTCCTCGCTTGGAGCGTCACTTCCTGGCTCCAGTGCAGATCCCTCAGCCTGCCACAGATCCTTTGCCCTGCCAGTGCAGACTTTCTAGCTTCCACCACTGACCTTTGGGCCTTCCCAATGCAGATCCCTGATGCAGATTTACATGAGACGTTGTCATGAGCTCTAGGTCTTCAGCTGGACTCGTGCAGGACATTGCTGTGGGATCCAGGCCCTCGTCTGGATTCTTTGAGTCTCTAATGTGTGGAAAGATCTGCACTCTTTTGCACCTGACTCTTTGGGTGAATATTATAAAATAATCCTATCAATTAAGTGGCCTATATTAAATCTTTTCCCTTTTAAACCCTAACTACAACAGGAAGTCACTGAATCTCACCAAGTCCAAGTTTCAGCCCTCGTGTGGGGCTATACAACATCATAGAATTAACAAAAACTTAAGGTGATGTTTTTAATCCAGGACCTAAAATGTAATAGGACTCATTTTTCCCACTTACCTCTCACAGCACTTGCTACCAGAAGCACCATTTAGCAACATAGCCTGTCTTGTATTGCTTAGGAATGTTATATTTATTGGCTCTGTTTCCACAACAAGATTTTAAACTCTGTGAGGTCATGGATCGTGTTGCCTGGTACCATACCCAGCACACAGTGAGCACAGAATAAACAAATCTCTATGCCAAATGCAAAAGAATGAAATGCACAGACATTGAAGGTACCTTCACTGATCAGTCAGTATTTGAGGAGCCACTGTGTTGAGGCATAGAAACTCTGGAACTTCCTAGGATTTAAACGTTCTGTATATTGTTGTATATATGAGATGCTCCTAGGATTACAGCAGTCCTGTGACTACTTATAATAATAAGCACTAGGCCGGGCCTGGTGGTGCAAACCTGTAATCCCAGCACTCGGGAGGCTGAGATAGGCAGATCGTTGTGAGTTCGAGACCAGCCTGGGCTACAAAGTGAGCTCAAGGCCAGCCTGAATGGCATAGTGAGACCCTGTCTCAAAAACACCAGGGCTGGGGATCTAGCTCAGCGGCCTAAGCGCCTGCCTAGCAAGTGCAAGGTAGTGAGTTTGATCCCTGGTGCCACACACACACAAAAAAATAATAATAATACTAGCTAAACTTTATTGGCAGTTTACTGCCTGTCATTATGCCTTTTATGCATTACTTTATTTATTTTATTTATTTTATTTTTTTGGTACCGGGGATCAAACACACAACCTTGTACTTGTCAGGCAGGTGCTTATAACGCTGAGCTAATACCCGCAGTCCCTTATTTAATCATCATAAGAACTTCATGAGGTGATTTATCCTTATTCCCACTTTATAGACAAAACTGAGGCTTGGGGAGATTCAACCATGCATGGAGTTCACACAACTAAGAGGAGGAGAACTGGAATTTAAATCCAGGTCTTTCTGATACTGGGACTCTTACCCATAGCCACCACACCATGCTGCCTTCCGAGAAATGCCATACACGCAACCCCAGAGTGTTGGCACATAATAGGTACGCGATAAAACACAGTTCTCTTCCTTCAGTCAAGAAGCAAGCGTAGGCTGAAACAGGCACTTCCATAGATGAATCAGGTGGGTGTAAGTCCTTATCCCTGCCCTTTGGAGTTACACTATCCAGGATGCCTTGGTTCTAACCTGCTCTAGAAATGCCACAGACACTTGGAAATTTTTGGAAGAAAGCTTTGTCTAGGCAATACGTGAAAAAGATGTTACACAAGCATGCGACAGTATCACCTGGCAGTTCAGTGTTCCCAGGAGATCTGTCCCTGGGCGGGGTTGGGGGTGGGGCATTTAGGAAGGCAAGGAGAATGCAAAGGAGTTGCCAAAAGATTTGGGAGCTAACTTGGCATTCCTGCCCCTGTGTCCCTGTCCCAATCCTGACACCCAGAGCCTGGGACCCCTGTGTGCAGAAGCAAGCTCTCAGGCAGAGCCTGGTCTCTGGAATTGCTCCTTTGGGAAAAACACAACATGAGCCTCTTTATGAAACAGACACACAGGGCTATCTCGATCCACCATCCCCAAGAAGGGTGATAGCTCAACTTGTATAATTGGAACTAGGTCACCAAGTAATCTAATCAGTCACAAGAAATGCAGTTGGGAAGAACACCAACCCAGGAAAAGGGAAGAGGAGCCCTCATTTTGCCTCCTGCTCATCCACCCTCGTGACCAGGGAAAACCGAAAACACAAGAGAGACAGGTTCAGTGGACTATGCATCTTCTTTTCAAATTGCCTATCATCAAGTCACTTAAAAAAAAAAAGTGAAATTTCTGAGTCCTCTGGTTCTAGTTTTGGCATCATCATAGCTGCTGATGGTAGTCATGGAAACCAGTAGAGGTGTCAACTCTTAACTCCTAGTTCTTAGCTTGTGCATCAGAGGAGGATTTGAAGTTATTCCGATCTGAGCTTTGTAATAATAGAAACTGTCTTCATCCTGGATAAAGAGGCTTCAAAGTTCTTCAAAGGCCAGGCGTGGTGGTGCACTTGGGTGACAGAGGCAGGAGGATCCCTATGAATTCAAAACCAGCCTCAGCTATATAGTGAGTTCAAGACCAGCCTGAACTACATAGAAAGACCCTGTCAAAAAAACAAACAGAACAAAACAAAACAAAACAAAACAACAATAACCAAAAAAACCCAAAGTTCATTCTTAAACTTTTGCCTGGTTTGGAAATGTTTCTGTTTCTCTTTTCTCATTACACAAAATGCATTAAGAACAGTTCTGGCCATGTCCTTAATGTGTTACATTTGGTCTCTTTTTAGCTTGGAGACAGAAACCTGAATTCAACGCAGTTTAGGTAAGAGAAGTAAAAAACGAATGTGAGAGATGTTCATTAGCCTATTAGCTTGTCCAGCTGCTGGGTTCTTCTCTCAACCCAGAAAGAATTACAAGGCCGAAACTCAAGAGAGAGGTGAGCAAAAGCATTTATGGCCTCGAAGAGGAAAGCAGGAAGCGCCTAGTACCAGGACGAGACCCGAGTGGGTTATCACGGGGACAAAGTCTAGGGTTTTTTTTTTTTTTTTTTT
>RJWT010052818.1:0-10515 GCA_004365215.1 Cuniculus paca | reverse complement strand
TCTTCTGAGATTAATCATTTAGGATCAACCAATTGGAGATAGATTCAGCTTTCTCTTAAACTACTAGTTTTGTTTAATCATTATCTACTTTATCTTTCATCATTATCTACTGTTTTCTTTATCTATTTAAGGCAGTATGTTGTAAACTCTTTCTGAACACAAGCAAAAGAGACAAAACACTTATTGTTTCAAGTTACATGGGAAAATATATATATTTTTGAAAATAATTTCATACATTCATAATCTGAATATTAATTCAATCAGTTATTCAAATAATATTTCCTAAATGTCAACAATGAGCAAGTTTGGCTGTATATGTTGTAGAGAAATGGGATCTTAACAATAGGGTACTAAATGAGGAACTGTATTTGTTTCTTTCTGGAGCAGAACTAGGTTCAATATATTAGATTTTCTCCTTTGCTACATGTGCCAAACCTACAGGACAAGTTACTAAAGTTTGACCAAATAAAATAATCAAAATATTCTTGGTTGTTTTTTTTTTTTTTTTTTTTTTTTTGCGTAACCTCAAATCTCAGATTAAGAAAAACAGATATGAAAAAAACAGGGTTTGACCATTCTAGAAGTAGTATCAGGTTGACATTAAGTGAGTACTGGTGCCTTCTACATATATTTGTTTGGACTCATCATACAATGCCAAACCTATCATATTTTGCTTTTCTTTATGTGTATGATTTCTTTTCTATGCCTTCAGTAAAATTTTCATCCTTGGTTTTCTTTTTATCATTGTATAAAATTCAACTACATAAATGGTTTATTAAACTTAAGTCTCAAATTCTCATTGAAGCCAGTACACTGAAGAATTAACTAAGTTGACTTATCTAATATCTTCCCTCCACACTCTCTTTGAATAAAAATTCAATAGTATACCTCAAACTTTAAAAATTACTATGCAGAGTGAACTTTTGTTTCTTCAAAAAATAGTCAAGATCGCACATGGATGGTGGACCACAGGGTAGTGTCAGTTGTGTGACAATACAGAAAGCATACCCATTGTATTTTGAAAATACAAAACTTCTAAAAGGAAGTTGGTGACAATCTGTCTTGAATCTGCCTTGCTTCTTTTTTGATAGATTTTTTTGTTGTCGTTGTACCGGCAATTGAACTCAGACCTTGCGCTTGCCAGGCAGGTGCTGTGCCTCTGAGTTATATCCCTGACACATAAATGCAATGATGAACTATTTAAGACATTCCAGCTTAAATATCATAAGGTTAAAAACTTAACCTTATGATCTCAAGGTGAATCCATTTTCCGACAAATAGCTCCTGTTTATCTTTCTTTACAGCAGAGTAGTATGGTATTGCGTTCAAGGAACACAGTTTCTTTAGGCATTCATTTGGGTCACTTTCTGATTTTCTTCTTAAAGCAGGGGAAATCTGAGTGCAGCGACTATCTCTGTCACCCAAGAGAAATTTTTTTAATGTAGTACTGAGTTACAAAAATCTCAATGTAACCACTGAAGAGTACTTTCTTTTATTGGCATATCTCTCCTATTCTTTCAGTACCGCAAGAAGTAACACTCATTCTCCATTTTTTATTCCTTCCATGTTGAATAACTCCACTGTGTTATCTCCCTTGGTCCTTCTTTACCTCATTTCCTTTATCTTCTCTTTGGTCACTAAAGTCGCTTCTCTGATGAACTTCCGGGTCAGATTTTGTTAACTGGTTTAACTCGTTCTTTTGCCTTTTTAGAGCAGGACGCTTATAGGAAGAAACACAGGAGGCTGCTGCTGCACAAGAGAGTCCACGGAACAGATTTCTGTGTGCGAGAGCCTGCAGCCACCCAATGCTTCCTGGCACTAGGTGAAAAAGATCTACCTAAGGCTAGGGTTAACTATTAGCTCTTTTTTGCTATACGCTGAAACATTGTCAAATACTGACATTTTTAAGAAAAATGCTAACTGGCTCTCCAGTTGTCTATTCTTTTGAGTCCTCACTTTTTTCTTAACTTGAGGATAGATGCATCAAGAATATTAGGGATGCTTGGAACTTACCTTATCGAAATTTATCCAAAGGGCCCTTATCTTCCTGAGAAAAGTCAAAGAATTTAAACGAATGCTCTGTATTTCTGCAGAAAATATTTCTTTACACCTGCAAGCATAAAAAACAAATATGTTTTTAAAGTCACACTACACAAGTGATGATAAATTTTGGATTACAAATTTCTGCATTCCAGCCTGCTATACTCCCCCCACAACACAGAATTTTTAAATTTGGAACAACATGATACTGTATCTATTTTTGTGTGTGTGTCTGTGTACAAAATCTAGAGATGAGTAGCATAAAATAACTACATATATGCAGAAATATATTCATGAAATAATTTTACATATATATATATTTTTTTGCTTTGGTTTATCCACTTCTAGATTTGTTGGTTTTTTTGTTTCCTTGTCAATGTTCATTGTATTGTTATTCAAATGGGCCTTATGAATTTTATTGGAGAATATTTTTGTCTATAAATACGTTTTTATCCATAAATTTGAACAATTTATTGCTTTTATCTCGTCCCATTGGCATGAACTCAAGACAATATAAATAATTATCAATTTATTTCAACTCTGAAAGCCAGACAGAAAAAACTAGAAAATATACACTGTACTTACAAAATCTCAGTTTGATATCACAAAAAATAAGCAAATATAAGTGTTGGATTGAGAATTAGAAGTGGATTCAATTCATAAACCTATCACAAAAGATGGGCAAATTTGGACAAGTATCAAAATCTCACTGAGTCTTAATCTTCTCGCTATGTAAAATGAAAGGCTTTGTATGAAATTGCCTTGAAGAACCTTCCTTTTCTCAAGTTGTGTGATAATTTCCCTTCCAATGATATGGTTGCATGTGAGTAGAATTTACAAGAAGGATTTCTATGGAAAAAGTCTCCATATGTAGGTAAAGACCAAATTTTATTAACTTCCATGCTTCCAATTACTGGTTTCCAGTTCTGCATAGACATAGTCACTTATCAATAAATTGTACCAAGCTCATTATAGTCAATTGATTATAATCAAATCACCTCTTAATTTGAAAAATTCAACTGTCTACTCAATGGGTATGAATAAAATTTAATTTTTGAAACTAACAGTTTGGAACCTGATATCCAGCTTTTCCGCTGACCAACCTCCAGCCACTTCACTGTTTAGAAGATGAAATTCTGCAAGGAAGAAACCACAAGAGACTTGCAAAAAAATCTTGCAGAATTTTATCATGATATCATGATATTTTTATTCTTGTATTTTTAAGGAAAAATATTTCTGGATAAAATATTCATTTTTTAATTCATATATTACTGTTTTGCAAAAACAACAATTCCTAAAGTTGAGCATTGAGTGATAATTTAAATCATTACTACACAGGACAATTTTAAACCTGACACATTAGATTTGTTGTTTGCTGATGGTACTTGAATAAAGAAAACTAATTTCAAACCCATATTATTTTTCTGACTATACACTAAACTCTCTACATTATTAAAAAAAATACACCTCATAACTATTTTATAAAAATTTTATTCACTTTGAAGATAACAATATGCAATATAGTAACCAGTTTTAATCTCCTAGTATTTTGTTTTGAAATTCTGTATCGTTGCTTTTTATTCTTATTTCTGTTGTCTTTTTTTTTAAATAAAGTTACATATCTAAAAAAATTTATTTACTCAGGACTCCCATTATACAGATAAAGAAAACTGAAATGTCAGTGAAAATAGGTGCGTGACAGAGTTGATAAGTCTGATTGCAAAGTCCACACTGCATACTGTACACAACGTAGTATACTCTGGCAGTGCAAAACCAGGATACACTGCCTATAGCTATGCCAGGCTATGCCTGGTGGCTGCAAGGCCAGTTCGTATTCAATTTCTGTAGTTTCTTTCAGGTTCTGTTACTCTGAATATATTAGTGAATATTCATATTTTCATACATATTGCCAAATTTCTCCCTGGACTCTTATTTTTATATTTTGTTTTCATGCTCAGGGGAACAAAATGATGTTTCTTCCATGCTTTAGTTTGCATTTTGTACTTGGCACTTTTCATATTTCAAAGGCATTTGTTGATAGAAGAATGCCTACTTTGTCGGGGACTTAGCTCAGAGAACTGAGCTAGGGAAGGATGCCCTTGGGGGCATAGATGTTGAATTGCAGAACCACTGTCATGGGTGAGTTGCACAGAGAAGGAGTAGGTAGAAGACTTGTTCATGAGAACAGAACAGATCAGATCAGCTTGAGACTTATAAAATGTGGGGCTGGATGAGGCTTCACTAACCAATTAATTCAAATCCTATACTGTGCAAGTGAAGGGAATAAGATACATGGCATTTATCCTTCCACCTAGCTGTTCAATAGTAGCATTGGACTCCTAACTGCAGGTTTATATGCATTAGTGCAAAGTGAAATTCACTACTCTAGCATTTTATGTGTTAGTTAATTTGTGGTGTGCAGTACCCAGCTATCATAGTGGTTACAAAATACGCTTTGGAGTCAGAACAGCCCAGGGGCAGCAAAATGATTACCTGGCTATAGAACGTTTTGAAAGTGGATTAATCTCTATAGGTCAGTATCATAATTTGTGAGGCTAGATAATGAGAGTTGTTGCCTTCTTTACTGCTGTAGGGATGAGGTTTTTATGGACACTTTGTACTAGTGTCTGGCCCAGAGTAAACGCACACACAAACATCCAGGTGTGTCCTCCTCCTCTTCATTATCATTATTGTCATAACTGTCATAATTTATTTTATGTGCCTAATGAAATCATATACTGTCTGTATCTATATTTTCCTTCAAATTAAAAAAAATATGAAACACAATATTAGAAAGTAATGGATCAAGTACTAACAAAAACTAGACCTCAATTTACCATTATATTCATGGTGGCTTTAGTTTGTTTTCCCAGTGAAATAGCAAAGATGTTCATCTCTCTGTATGTAAAATTTAATGGTCAGTTCTATGAAAACACAGATTAAAAAAATTGATCATTCTGCTCAAAATGTCCAAGATAATTGCACTCGAGACAGAGAATCCCATAGCTTCTCATATATAGATACTTTAATTAAAATACATGATTTTCTATGATGAGAATGAGAAAATGGAAAGCTTCACTTTTTTTTTGCTACCAAGAATAACTCAATGTGGGAGAATGTCCATTTGGAATTTGCTGATTGAAAGCCAGGTTTTGCGATATTCACTTACAGAGTTCCAAATCAATATGATGTTTTAAATTTACATTGACATTTAAATTAATAGGCCCAGGGACATTAAAATTAATAATGCCTACCTGGCAAACACAAGGTCCTGAGTTCAATTACTGGTACCAAAAAAAAAATTTTAAAAAAATTTAAATTAATGAGAAGTTTAGTGTGAATTTTGGAGTTTTAGATGTTTAAGACTGTGTCCCTTCTCACCAAATGGGGGCAGAATCTATTGACTCTCCATCTTAGTCTCATAAACAGCTTCCAGAGTCATGTAGTTTCAGTGTCAGAGGATTTTTAGGCTGGTGAAAGATGCCATATTGATGTCACCAGGAATGAAGCTGGCCCTATCAATTCAAGACATGAACTGTTTCTAGTAACAGCACACACTTTCCGTGAAGGGCAGTTTGTCATAGATTATTTTCAGGTCTGGGCATGGTTTCAGATTAAATATTATTCTTTTTCTTCCTAATTAACATCATTCATGGAATACTGAAACACCTAATCTGGGCAATGAATTATGCTAAAATAACACAAATCCTACTTCAAGGAACTGATTTCTATTGTATGATATATATACAACTATGTATATACACACGATTGTAGATTACTACAACAATGTCTATGACAAAAAAAGGGTCGTACTGGGAGCTATGTAAATAAGGCTTAAGGAAAATTAAAGAAATAAAGCCTAAAAGTAAATTAGGCATTAGTCAAATCAAAAAGAGCAGAAAATCTCACCAGTGAAGAGAGATTCTGTGAAAGAAAACTAGGTATCTTTGCTACAATGGACTAGAAAGACAGAATTATTAGTGTGAGAGGTAGCAAATATATTTGTGCATGTTTCTGTACATGCATCTCTCTATATCTATATCTATATCTATATCTATATCTATATCTATATCTATATCTATATCTATAATCATACTGTATGTATGCTTAGCCAGGAACTAAATCATGAACAATCCAATGTGTCATGCTCAGGAGTTGGGATGGAATCCTTATAGTTATTTAGTTGCAGGGGCACTGATGGGTTTCTTGTAGATTTGTTTTTAAGAAGCAGGGTCACTCTTGCAAGTACAGAGAATAAAGTAAAAGTCAGCAGATCCTTCTTCATAACATCATCAGAGGTTAACATAGGTCATACTAAATCTATGCTTGAGTTGGTATGATACCAGTTGAGAAACACAGATAGTGGAAAATATCAGAGAAACTTAGCAATTTCAATTCTGATGGCTTTCTTTCTGAATGTGGAGTAAAATGGGCAATGAAAGTCTGTAATTAGCATTACTATATGGAGCTGTGCCATCCATCACATTTTGTAAAAGCTGCAGACTGATCACCAACTATATGACAGTGATCATATTAGATTTGGTGATAGAGTGGTGAATGAGAGAAGCACAGTCCTTTCTCTCAAGAATTCTACATGTCTATGAGAATGAGAAAGAACATTTAAGGGAAAGTTTGTAGAGATTGCAATAAAGATTTCAGCATTATTAAGTTATAGTAAGTAAGATGAGGTTACTTAACTGTGAAGAGAGCGACTTTTGGATTGGAATTAGCTAGAATCAAATTTCAAATTTATCATTTCACTGTTATGCTGCACTGTTAAGGGCCTGTGCCTCAGGTTCCTTCTATGTGAAATGAAGGTAAATACTTCTTTTCATATCTTGCTGCGAGGATTAAATGAATTAATAGATTATCAATTAGTTGCACCTAATTGATACATAGAAATACTCAAAAGTATTGCAGTTGTGGTTACCATTATTACTGAATTCCTATTACTACTTT
Organism: Cuniculus paca; assembly: GCA_004365215.1. Lineage (NCBI taxonomy): Eukaryota > Metazoa > Chordata > Mammalia > Rodentia > Cuniculidae > Cuniculus > Cuniculus paca. The sequence goes on along the minus strand of RJWT010052818.1, from coordinate 3,516 downwards.
CTAGGTAGTGTAGCCATGACAAACCTTTTTGAAAGGGTAATATTTGTGATTAAACCTGGAAAAAAGGAAGGGCCAGATATATGAAAGGTTTTAGAGAAGATATACATACCATTTCCTAGACAAAGGCCATGCACATGCCAGTGTAAAATTCCTAAAGTGATCTTAATATTAAAATGCCTTCATTTTATTTGAAACAACTTCAGTGTAAACAGTGAATGATATAAATTACAACTCTTTAACATAAATTCTAACTCTTTTACCCCTTCTAGGATAGGAGAGGCAATTTTTGTCAATTTGAGACATCCATTAGATCATCTGCTAAATTATGTAAATAAAATACACTCTGGAAATAACTTAAAAAGTTTTTTTCAACTTTTGTTCAGTAGCAATTGGTCAGGTAATGATCATCATTAATCATCAGAAATGTTTCTTTTTATCAGCTAGATGAATCAATAATTGGCACTATTCGTGATTAGCTTGTATTGGAGAAATGATCAGTATTCAGTGTTCAATATGTGTAAATTGACCTTCGTATTTTTGAGACATTTCTCACATTTATACTGACATGGTTTAAAAATCTAGTAAGGTCAGAAGTGTTTACTATTAAGTTAGAGATGATGCCTAGGCGCGATTTGAGCTGGTTCTCTCTTCAGAGACGAGTGAGAAGATCCAACTGTAAGTGTGTAAGATATTAATTCTCCCTCTGGAATGCTGACTACCAAAAGATGGCATTCTGAGAAACTAAAAGGACAAAAATGTGGGACTATCTTTGCACTTTCAGAACACACTGTGGAAACTGTTTTACACATTCTCACCATTGGACACATGCTTGTCTAGTAAACATCTTTGTGCTTGGTAAAACTAGGTGGGAAGTATTGTTTTACAATAGTGTGATACTGAGGGCATAGCTAACCCTTACACACCTCAGGCTTCTTTGGCAATTATTACATATTAAGAAAGAGTTTCCTATGTGCTGTGCAGGACTAAAAGATCTCCTGTAAGTTTGCAGTTTTTAATGGATCTAAAGAGCAACTAGAAACCATTGTATCTGGCTTCTGGTAGGAAAGATAATGCTAAAAACTGAAATTACAGAGGTAGCCAGGATTCAAAGAACAAAGGCACTTACAAGTCCAGATAACGTTATTGGATTTCATTCTCTTTAAATGGAAATCTAAAACATAACCAGAGAGTGCCACTGATGTGTCATATATTTTTAAGGGATGATAATGCCCAATATATATACAAAAGGATAAAAAATTGTAGTATTTAGTACAGGGAAAGAATTTTAGGAGTGTTGCAGAAATTCAGGCAAGAATAGTCAAGGTTTCAACTATAGTAAGACAAATGGACACAGAAATGTAGGTGGATTCTGAGATGTATTTTGAAAGCAATCTCATTAAGATGTTCTTGTGAAAGAAAATGAAAATTAACATATGGAAACTTCCCACATTTGGAACAGCTTTTGAGAAAACTTGATGTCAAATATGGTGAGTAGTGATGGTCTATGATTGAGTGCAGAGGTTCGTTGTATCTACGAAGGAGTGTGCTTCAAAGTGGCAGAAGATGAAATGTCGAACTTTCCTCTGACTTCTCCATGAAGCCATTCACAAAGCTTTTGATTTCAACAGCGTTTTCAAAAAAGACTACCTATGCATGTACAAGTTCTTTGCTTAGGATCATGTGAGATGCTTCCTTCCATAAGGAGGCTATTTCTCATGAATAAAAAAGAAGACCCCAAATGGGAAGTCTCAGTGTTACAAATTTGTTTCAAATTCGTGAAGCCTTGCTATGCTTCTCTAGTAAATGAAAGCCCAGGAGAAGAGGTTTTATCATTATATGCCGCCACAGAGAAGATGATTTACAGACAAAGTCAGGGAGCTTTGCAATCGCCCTTGGTTCTGAATACATAGTTGTTGATTTAGTCAGTCAGTCCACACATTCAGTCAGTAACATTCACTACTATGAATTAGTCATGTACTGGCCCACGTATTTTTCATGAATCTCCTGCAACTCCTCTTCTAAGTGCACATTTCCTAGGTATTTCATTGTTTAGCCCTAACAAAATATTTGCCTTTAGCTAGTGAAGATAGTTGAAGTTGTTGTCAAGTTGTATGTATATATTAAACTATGAATTTGTATATTATGTTGCACTTTTGCATGTCAGGCTTAATAACCAATCATTATAATAACTCTTACTGGCTCAATATTTAATAATTGAGGTATTGTACATTTCCTATGACCTGTTTGGAAAAATTAGTCATCCTAGAAGAGAAAGGGCAGGATCACTTTATGGTTTTTATTTCCATCACAGAATAATAGCATGAATGACTTTTTCTATTCATTACTTAAAAATAAGAGACAAAGGATATCAGTGAAAATACAGAATATTTTCTGGCTTATTTACTTTTGGAATACTCACAAGACAAGTGATTTCAACTTAGAGAACTCAAGAAAGTAGTAAAGGTATTCAGATGATAATAATATACAAAAGAAACACCCAAAACCTTCTGTACCAAATATGCCTTCTTTCATTTAGCTATGCCTATATATTGTAATATTTTTATGATACCACCTTCATGACTGACAAAGAATAAATACTGCTGCAATTATAAACCAATTTACTTGAGAGGTATGTGGGAATGAGACTTCTCCAGTGTGCTCAGTGAGAGAAGAATGTGAGTGAATGACAAAGTGCTACCTCTTGTGAGGGGCTGGCTTGGTACTCGAAACACTTGCATTGTGTTTTCTTCTGATAGCACAAGAAGTGAAAATAATAGTTCTGTAAGGTGCAGGCAAAACATTAACACTTAATTAAACATTGTTTTACTTGGGTAAGCTAGTCATGCAGTGATAACAGGAGAACAGAGCTTAACACACTGATGACTAGAAGTGAAAGGATGTGCTGCAGCAATGCCAGTGCACGTGGTTAAAGAAAACAAGACAAAGGAGCAACAGGAATGACCTTAGTGCCAGGAAGTGAAGCAGTCACAGGAACCGGGCAGTAAGGACAGGAGCACGTAGAGTCTGCAGCCAGCAAGCTACATTGTGAATGCTGGACAGCAATGGGGGTTTTTGGATTGTTCTGTAAAGCGTGGTGCAAATTCTTTGGTGTGCCTTAAGGCATGGGATGAGAATCGAGGACAGTAATAACATGAAATGCAATTACAGTACCACATACAGATAATCTCTAGTCCTCAAAACCATCCATCGGTGAGCTAGACTCCATTTAAAAATAGTGAGGCTATGATCACATAAGGTATTTAAGTGTAATCTATGCAAATACTTGGTACTTATTTTCTAACTTGGCATTGATTTATTCTCAGAATCTGAAGAGCTATGCCATTCTGATTAAACTTAATGAAAAAGAGGCAGTTTCAGTATGGAGATTTTTGAATTGTAGTTGATTATGTGGTAGAGTTTTAGGTGGAATGCTGGTTAATTTCACATGGATTAAGTGATGCCCAGAAAGTTAGTAAAACATTTTGTGTGTGTGTGTGTGTGTGTGTGTGTGTGTGT
>RJWT010052817.1:0-10508 GCA_004365215.1 Cuniculus paca | reverse complement strand
TTTGGTAATTCATATGTATTTAGGAATCTGTCCATTTCTTCAGTGTTTTTCATTTTATTAGAGTACACATTCTCAAAGTATGTGCTGATGGCTGGGAATTTAGCTCAGTGGCACAAGTGCCTGCTTGGCAAGTGTGTGGTTGCGAGTTTGATCCCCAGTACCAAAAGAAAAAAAAAAAAGCATTGATGATCTGGATTTCTGAAGAATCCATTGTGATTTCACCCTTTTCATTCCAAACTGTATGAATTTGAGTCTTTTCTTTCTTTCTTTTTCTTTGATAAATTTTGATAAGGATTTATCAACTTTACCCTTTCAAAGAACCAATTCTTTGATTCATTAATTCTTTGTGTTGCTTTCTGATACTCAATTGCATTAATTTTTGCTCTGAGCATTATAATTTTCTCCCTTATATGAGCTCTGGGTTTCATTTGTTTTTCTTTTTCTAGAAGTTTGAGATTCAACATTAAATTGTTTATTTGAGCTCATTCTGTTTTCCTGATGTGAGAATTTACTGCTACAAATTTCCCTCTTAGGATTGCTTTCATTGCATCCCATAACTTCCAATATGTTGTACCAAGCATTATCATTTAATTGTAGATATTGTTTAACTTTTTCTTTAATTTCCTCTGTGATTCATTGATTGTTCAGGAGGGTGTTGTTTAATTTCCATGTATTTATGCAATTTTGTGGTTTATTTTGTCATTGACTTCCATTTTCATTGCACTATGGTGAGATAATATGCATGTGATAATTCCAATTCATTTCCATTTACTTACACATGTTCTGTGGGCTAGTATATGGTCTGTTTTGAAGGACATCTCAGCACAGATGAGAAGAATGTGTATTCTGAAGTCGTGGAGTAGAATGCTCTATAGACATCTACTATGTCCACTTGTTCATAGGTTTGGGTTGGTTCTGATATTTTTTGTTGATCTTTTATCTATTTGTAACAATGGAGTATTATGTTTCACCATTACAATTATTTTAGTGCTTATTTTGCTTTTCATGCCCATTAATATTTGTTTTACATAGTTGGATGCACCAGTGTTCTATACCTATGTATTTATCATGGTTATCTCTTCTTCTTCGATTTTTCCTTTGACAAATATATAATAACCTTTTTTGTCTTTTTTGATTAGTTTTACTTGAAGTTCACATTGTCTGCAAATAGAATGGCAACCTCTGCTTTTTTCTGGGTTCTTGTATGATGGAGTGTTTTTTTCTAGTCTTTGACTTTTCATCTATGAATTTCTTTTTGAGTTAAATGTGCTTCTTGCTTTTAGCATATTGTTGGATCTTGCTTTTGATGCATTCAGCCAGTCTGTTTCTTTTGATTGGTGAATTGAGGCTATTTATTTTGATAGTTTTAATTGATATGTGTTGGCTTATCCTTCTCATATTATCTTCCTGTTGTAGGATCCCTATCTTTCCCCTCTGTTTAATTGCTTGCCCTGTCTGGTGACTTCTTTTTATTGGTGTTGGAACTGTGGTCTTCATTATCCCTTCTAAAATATCCTTCAGAGCATTTTGGAGAACTCGTTTAGTGGTCATGAATTTCATCAGTTATTCTTTGCCATGGAAGTCCCTTATTTCTCCACTGATTTTGAAAGGTAGTTTTGTGGGGTACATCAATCTGGATTGGAGGTTGTTCTCTTTTAGGGCTTGAAATACCTCACTCCAAGCATTCCTTGATTTGAGAGATTGTGTTGAGAAGTCTCCTATAATTCTGAAGGGCTTATCTTCATAGGTTATTTGTTTCTTTTCTCTAACTGCTTTTAATATTCCATTCTAATGTTGAATTTCTGGTATCTTCATCATTATATTCCTTGGTGTAGATTTATTTTGGTTATGGTAATTTAGAGTTCTATATGCTTCATTTGTTTGTATGTCATATTGTTTATCTGTGTTTAGAAAGTCTTCTGCCGTTACTTCTGTGAAGAGGTTTTTATGGCATTTGCACTATCGCTGGCTTTCTCACTGACTCCAGTCAATCTTATGTTGCTCCCCTTTGCTTCATTTTACAGCTGTTGGATTGGCCCTTGCTATTTTAAAGATAGCTTTCTTTTCCTGGTTGATAGTCACAATCCTGTCTTCTAGATCTGTTATTCTATGCCCACCTTCATTCAATCTGTTGCATATACTTTCACTGGAGTTTTTAATCTCCTAGATTTCTGCTTGGATCACTTCCTGAATTCCATTTCTTTTCTATATTTGTCATTCATGGTTTCTCTCATTTTTCTAAGCTCCTCTATTTTTTTTAATCAGTGTCTACTCTAATGTCTTTCTTTCTGATCATCATTTCTTTTTTTTAACCTGAGAGATTATTTTTGCTAAAGCCTTGTCTATTTGTCATTTCAGAAAGTTCCTGTGGGTGTCTTCCAGTTTCCTGTATCTAACTGTGCTCTGGACTTGTCCTGGGTGGGCTAGAGGTCAGAGGTCGCATTTTGTTTTTATTTTGTCATTTTCTGTTTTCTATTTTATTTTGTTTTCTGTGTTGATGCTTGTAGATTTCTTATGGTAGAAAACTTTATCACAGTATTGATGCTTTCCTAAAAAATTTTTATTCCACACAGATGTCTTCTAGGTATAGGTGGTTGTTGGTCTTTGTGTCTATCTCAAGAACCTACTTTCCCAATTAATTAAAAATGAGAAATTGCTATTTATTTGTCTCAGCATCCAGTTCCTTAGTGCTGGACTCTGGCAATGGCTATGACCCTAGAAAATCAGTGTTGTCATGCAAGAGAAAAAGAAAACTGATTAAAACAGGTATGACATCCTGGCTAAATTTGTACAGTTAGCAAAAGTAATAATTTCAAGCCCAGTCTAGCTACTGACAAACTGTGGTAGTTATCAACTTGATACTTTTAACCATAGGAGCAAATTCCACAGTTATATAATAAAATCCAGCATATAACTGGAACTTACATGCAATGTTTTTCCCCTTGGTAGAGTTATTTTACCATGTTTAAGGTATTTAAAAGAGAGACAGGACAAAATAGAAAGATAATGAGGACAAATATAGTAGAATCAAGGTGGGAAGGCAAAGGATAATCTCAGGTTTTGGGAAACTAGAGAACACAGGAGAGAAAGAATAAAAGAGAAAGCAAAAGAATATTGAAATGAACCAGAAAGAAAGGACACAATGCTTACCCACATGAAAATATTATAAAATAGAGATAATTGAGAAAAGAGAGAAATAAGATGAATAGAATATAACAAAAAACAAAAAGAAACATAACAAACACATACAGTGAAAAAAGAAAAACAAAAGACAGAAAAAGAAAAAGCAATCAAACAGACAAAGAAAAAGAAAAAAAAATTCCTCTGATGTCCATTGTTCTGTGGTAGTGTCTATATCAGATTCCAGAAATGTGCTGGGTAATTCTGCCAAATTTGCAGTAAGATTTGTGGTGAGTATGGGGCTGATCTTGGGCTCCGCATGTGGGGACTTGAGCTGGTCTTTAACTGACAATGTTCTAGATGTCCACATCTTCTTACTGCAATCATCTCTACGGCACTTTCCTTCTCAGTTGCTGTGACTCTCTCAGGTAAGGAAAGACCAGGATTACTTCCAGATCTGTGTACAATTGGCTCCTTCTGAGTCTTGCACAGTTTCCTCTGATCCACACCAGAGACTCCTGTTACATACTGGTCATTGGGCATGAGGAGTGCCCTTGTCCTGCTATAGGCTGAGGCTGCTTACCTGCTTATGCTGCTGGGCCAAGACTTCTCTGCTAGTCACAGACCAGGTAGACACTTCTAGTCCTTTGTGTTTAGAGCTAAGACTGGCTTTTTGTGGCCACCAGAGTAGAGTCTAGGTAGTCTAGTTTAGTTTGCTTGTCACCTGCTGGCAGTCTACTGTGGCTGGATGGCTCTTTTATTATTCCACTCTTGGACATTGACAGTGAAGCAACCTAGGACTGTTGTGTGTTCTGCTGCTAGAATTTGCACTGAAATGAAATAAAATGGCAATCATACCTGCCTGCTTCTGATCCTTGTGTCTGCTCGGAGCACAGCACAGGTTCGCCTCACTCACCAACTGCTGGTTCTGTGTGGTCCCTTGGGGAACAGTATTTCATATTCTCACAGCTGCTTTGGACTTTTTGCCACTGCTGGGCTGCTGGTCCCACTGCAGTACCAGGCTGCTGGTCCTGCCTGCAATATGTGTAGCTGGGCTGCACATTATCTCCATTTTTAAGATGAAGTACTTGAGATCTAGTCTTTTAGTAGTTGTCCAAGAGACTGGAATTGATATAACAAATTACCATCGACTACACAGTTTAAACAAGAGCAATATATTTCTCAATTTTGAACGATAACAGTTCAAGGTCAATGTGCCAACAAAGTTGAGTTCTGGTAAGAGCACTGTACTTGGTTTGAAGATAGCTGTCTTTTTGCTGTGTCTTCACATAGAGGAGTAGATATGAAGCCTCTCTTGTCTCATTTTATCTCTGTACTAATCCCATGGAGAATTACATCATTGCCTAATCATTTCCCAAAGGGTCCATCATTATATTAAAGAACAGATTTCAACACATGAACTTTGCAACTGAGTTGATTCCAGATGAATTAATCTGTTGAAATTTTCACTAGAAATCTATCTAAGGGTCTTTTAGCAACCTACTTTTCCAGTTTCATCCTTTATTCAATGCCCATCCCACACATTTAATATCTCTAATGTCTCTATACATACCATGTTTTCTATTTCTCAGGGCTTTGCTCCACTTTAACTTCCTCTAAGAACATCTCTCATGTAACTCCTATTTGAGGAACTTCCCATCACCTCATTCTTCAAGACCCAGTTCAAGTATCAGTACCTCTGTGCAACTTCTTCCATTTCATGAGGTTGTCTGTCTCTTGCTCCTCTGAAAAACTTCACATGGTCCTTTAGAGCTCTGGTTTCATTACCAGGTAATGTTTATTCATGTATCTGCTTGCTCTACTATATTGTCTCTCTTTAAAGAACCTGAGGTATATTTTCTTAAAAAAACAAAACATACCATCTTTAATAACAACATCCAAAAATGAGAAAAGCATAACAGAAAATGGAAAGATATCCCCTGTTCCTGGATAGGCAGAGCCAATATAGTCAAAATGGACATATTTCCACAATTCATAAACAGATTTAGCACAATTCTAATCAAAATACCAACAGCATGCCTCACTGAACTAAAGAAAATAACCCAAAATGAAAATTAAAAAATTCCATTCATATAGAGTCAGAAGAGACTCAGAATATCAAAAGTAATCCTGAGTAAAAAGAGCAAAGCTAGAGTCTTCAAATCATGGATTTCAAGTTATATTACAAAGCTACACTGATAAAACAATATGATATCAGCACAAAAACAGAAACATGGATCAATAGAACAGAATAAAGGATGCAGAAAAGACCCCAGTTATATTCAGCTATCTGATCTTTGACAAAGGACCAAAAACATGCACTGGAGAAAAGATAGCCTGTTTAACAAATGGCCATGGGGGAACTGGCTATTCACATACTGAAGATTGAGTCTAGACTCATGTCTCAACATTTTACTGAAGTAATTTACTAAACTAAACTGATTTTACTAAATTAAAATCAAAATGAATCAAAGATCTAAATGTCAAAACAGAAACAATCTTCTGGAAGATAAAGTAGGTAAAACTCTTGATGACATAGACAAGAACACAGAGAATCAACAAACTGCATTATGCAAGTTCAAAAGATTCTACACAGCAAAAGAAATAACCAATAGAGTAAAGGGACATTTTTCAGAATGAGAAAAATGTTTTCTCAGTCTAACAGAGGACTGTCTGGAATATATAAATAACTCAAAAAATTAGACTCCCTAAAATAAAAGACGCAGTAAAAAATGGGCAAGTGCAATGAGCAGACACTTCTCAGAAAAAGCTCTAATGGCCAATAAACATGTGAGAAATGTTCAACATCTCTGGCCATTAGGGAAATTCAAATTAAATGACATGGATAATCCATCTTACTCTAGAAAGAATGGCTATTATCAAGAAATCATATAAATACAATTGCTGTTAAGGATGTGGTGAGAAGAACCCCTCAACATTATTGGTGGGAATTTAAACTAGTACAAACATTTTGAATGTCAGTATGGAGACCCCTCAAAAAACTAACACTAGACATTACACTAAAACCTGCTTTTCTTCTTCTAGGTAAATAGTTAAAGACATCATATTACAATGATACATACATGCCTATTTTACAGTAGCATGACTCATAATAGCTAAATCTTGTAAGCAGCCTATACACCATCAATGAATTAATGGATAAAGCAAATGAAGTATTTGTACTAAAGTGGAGTACTATTCAGCCTTATAGAGAGATAAAACAGAGTCATTTATAGGAAAATGCATGTACCTTGAGACCATAATATTAAGTGATATAAGTCATACGCACAAATATCACATGGTTTCTCTTACATGAGAAACTCAAATTACAAATAAATTAAAGAGCAAAGTAAAAGGTAGAATATAGGAAATAAGGAAATAGAAATGGAGGGAGGAGGTAGAAAGGGAAAGGGAGGGGGATGAAAAAAGCTAACATATGTTATGTACATGGACCAACTCCCTATGATGAATGTAATCATTGTGTACTGCAAATACATACAAATAAAATTAAAATTTAAAAAAATCATGTCACCTTATCAAGCATACTACCTACCATCATGTCTATTCTCAAAATGGGTTTCATTGAGTGAAAATATAAAAAAAAAGTAACTGGCTCAATTGAATTTTGGGCTGTATTTCCATAGAAGAACTTCCAATATTTGAGAAAATCTTAGTAGAGAACTGTTATACCATTTTCAACATTGCCTCTGTACACACACAAGAATATGAAATGGAAAGTGCCCAGGGCCAATCAGATAATGGCCGCAGGGTTGAGACCTGCACCTAAAGCAGTGCCTGATCTCTTGCCAGTGTACAGTCACTTTGTCCCCCGGTATCATATGACCCCTGAAGATGGCATGAGTATCCCCAGGCTACTAGCAATTCTGTTGAGGGTGACTGTATAGTTTTCCACTGTGCTGTTTAGAAAGATTAAACTGAGCCACAAAAGCTGAAGGACCTGCCTGGGGCTAAAGAAGGAGCAGGCATCTGAGTCCTGCAAGTCCTGGTCCTAGCCCTGTGTTTGGAGCATAACCCGCTTTACTTCAGCAAAATTGCTAATGGATTAAGCATTTAATAGTAACAAAGCAGAAAATAAAAACAACCCTTCGTCCCAGTAATTGACCTTTTCCAAGTGTCAACTCTCTGCTACAATTTTTTCTTTACCAAGCTGAGAGAACTAATAAAAGATGTTCTCCTTTTTTATATGTATAAAACATTTCTTACCTCTAAAGCTGATCCTGTTATACCATGCCCAATATGGGCCTTACGCTTCCTATTTGAGATTTATAGCCCATTTTTAATTTGCTGTTGAGACTGTTTGTTTTCTATCCTATTTCTCTCGGCTAACAAACCTATAAATAGTTTCTGTGTGGTTCAATTTTTTAGTCTATTTCCTTGACAAATATTCAGGCTTCAGCCTTTCTAAAATGGCAGGAGTAATCACAATTGGATGTAAAGGTTGGGAAACAGCATTTGGCAAGGGTATTACAAGACCTTCCCCTTCACCCCCTTTTCTTCTCCTTCTTCCTTCAATTTTCTACAGTAAAATATCCTTGGTTTCTCAGAAGCAGGTTGCCCCTCAATGAAAGAGCATCTGTTTAGCAACTGTGCCCTTATGTAATGGTCCAACTAGATCCCAAGTTTATTTTCATTTTGTTATAAGCAAAAATGTCTTTTGTATATGTCCATATTTAATAATTTTCTCTTGAGACTCAAGTAATTCACATTTTATGTGAAGTAACTTAATTTTATGATGTGTCTGGTATAAATAAGATTTTTTTTTCTCTCTATTCCTCTAAGACAATGATAATTTAATTTTCCATTTGTGGTAATGTTAACATAATCATCCAGAACTTAAGCATATCACTTCTGTCTAGTTTCTAACAGCAATCTCATTTACCAAGTATCTGATTGAATGTGATGTTTAATACAAACCTTGGACCACCAATATTAAGAAAGCTTTGATTGAATAATCAATCATATGTGAAACAGGGAACAAAAAATTCTTCACAATGGCCTCTCATCCTATCAGCTGATAAACTACCACCTACCTAGCGTCAGAAGAGTTGTAAAACTGCATCTGCATGTGAGCATAATGGTAGGTGGTAGATTTTCATTGTAAGTACTAAGGATATCATCATAGCAAAAGTTCTCATGCCATGAGTTTGAAAGGCATAATGTTTCTTGTTAAAAAATACCTAAAAGCTTCCACTGCTTGTCATTAATGATACCCATATACTTCTTCCCACTGCCAATATTGCTGTCAATCAGGTAAATTAGTGCTAAGAAAAGTGCTATGCTCAAATAAAGCAGCCTGGGCCTGGAAGAGTTCATTCCTGTGCCATTGTTCTTAGATATCACGCTGCTCGAACATAATAGCATTGGAGCTGAATCTCTGACACTGTGCATTTTAACTAGACTATTTTGACATTCTGTTTTACTTGCTATACTTATGTCTAAGAGAGGAAAAAAGATACTTTCTATAAAAATTGAATATCTTTCTTTTTTGGAAGTTACTTTTTAAAGATTTAGCAAATTCAATTTTATAGAGTCATACACATCTATAAAAAATGCCCCAGAAATACATGACTTACGTAGTTTTTATTTCAACTCTTCTTTCTCACCAAGATCAATTCATCTTCTCCCACTGACTCTATAATATACCTCCAACAAAATTCTTTGGGTAGCTCCTATGAAAATCAGCCAACCACAAGGAATTTCTGAATTTCAATTAAAAATATTTATGGTTTCTTAATGCAAATATTGGAATGTTATCAGAACACTAATGATACCTGTAGTCCATCTTCTTTTCATCTATTCTGACAGTGTTGCTTTAGAGCTTACCCATTGCCTGGCTGATCTAAGGACTCACGTGAAATTGCATTGGCTGAGTTTGAAACTAAATAAAACAGAGGAAAAGATGCTAGAAGCAGAGAGCTAAGAAAGGGCAGACACATAATTTAGAGAATGTTTAAACCTGAGTTTTCTTATGACTGTTCTTCAGAAACTCCAGAACCCAATTAGAATCATCTCTTTTTCTTGACCCACAGGTCTCTGCTTATCACCTAGAAGTTGTGGAGCCAACTGAGATTGTTGTAGTTTCGCATAAACTTGCCTCATCTACACTTCCATTATCTGTTGAGTTGTAATTTTTCAAATAGAAGTGATACCAAATTGCAAACTTCTTGAAGGAAGAACCTCTAATTTTCATTTTTGCATTTCTGGAATTTAGTACAAAGCCTACCTGTAATATGTGTTGAGTGGATGAATGGGGTGAATGTTTGGATGGGTGAGAAAACTGGTCAAGTCAATAAGTGGTCGATGCTAACTCTAATCCTCAATATTGTGCTGCCAAATCTTTTGATTCAAACTGCTAAAGAAGTTTCAAAAGGTACATTATTGCTTCAGACTTAACACCCAGAATAGCAGAGATATAAAATAGAGCTTTTGTGCTAATTAAGGATAGTTTCTCTTCTTGAAGGGCCTAGATAGATGCAGCTTCACCCAAGGATACATACTTTAACAAAGCAAAGTCTGAATTTTATGCTCCTCTCCACCCCATAGCTAGGAGTACTTTGTTGATTGCAACCTGGCAGCCCAATAGAATACCATCTCCTCAAAGTCTCATCTTGCTAATAATTGTAAGCTACCAGAGAGTTGTTCATGACTGATTAGTAATTTAATGTTAATAGAAACTTTTTAAAATATATACAACAGATTTCTATACTGCCCAGGCTGTGAATTTCTGATTTCAAAGGATTCTCCTGCTTCACCTTCCCAAAGAACCAAGGATTATATGTTCGTGTTACTGCACCCAGCCATTAATGTATTAATGCTAACAGATTCTTAGTGGCTACTTGAGCTACTGTGCCTGTTGCTATTCTAGGCTTAGGACGTTTCCCAATGCCTACATATATATATATCCATTTGTATTATGAAGTTTTTCCAAGTAAGTGATTAGAAACGTTAAATAAGGACTCTTCTCTGATTTTCCAAATATGATTTCTACACAAACCACCTGTAGTGGATTGGTAACTGGTGGTCAACTTAAACACCAGCTGAACTGAATCAGCATGGTGCTGAATGTAGATGGCCCACCTGAGGACTGTTACCAGCATAAAAAGGAGGCCTGGAGAGGAAGAGTAGCATGGTGGATTCTCCTAAATGTTGTTATTGTTTAGAGCCATTGGTTCTCCTGGAAGAGCTAGTCATGCTGGTTCCTCTGATATACTCAGCTGTTATCATCAAAGGAGTTCAGGACCTTGTTTCTGAGAATGGCTGCATTTCACTTTGGAGGAGCTTTGGTCCTTACCTTGAGCATCACTTCCTGGCTCCAGAGGGGAAGATGTGTGCTGTTTAATCTATAGAAGAAGTTTGTCACACTGGCT
>RJWT010052816.1:0-10510 GCA_004365215.1 Cuniculus paca | reverse complement strand
GGCTTGTTACTTTTGGCCTTGTGGTAAGGCAGAACATCATGGCAGAGGCATATGACAGAGGAAAGCTGCTCACCTCATGGAAGCCAGGAAACAGAAAGAAAGAGGACGAGAGAGAGGCCTTTGAAGGCATGCCCCCAAGGAACTTCCTTCTTTTCTTCCACTTCCAAAGTTTCAACCACTTCCCAATAGCACCATCAGCTGAGGACCAGTCCTGCCATACATGAGCTTTGTGGGGACCTTTAAGTTTCAAACCTTAGCAATCTTCCTTTCTTTACTGGGAGTCTGGATGTTAAAATTTAGAAACTCATGCCCAGAGACATTCCCTTCAAACTGACTCTCAAATTGAAAGGATTCCACTTCAAATTAGAAACAATATGTATTTAAAAAATATCTGTATATTAACATTGAAAACTCATTTAAGAACTTTGAAACCATTCACAAGAACTTTGAAAACCACATATTTTCCACTGAGAAATTATAATGACATTTTTTCCTATTACAAGATCTTTGGGGAAAATAAAAAGTGTAATTCTGCCATTTATTTATGGATCTCTTCCACCCAACACTAGCCTGCATGACGACATCACTTCACACAGAGCAGAAGAGCTGAGTATGGAACTCTGAGGATTCTTACATATTTATAAGGTTCTTGTAAAAATATTCCTGGCCCCAAATTTAAAGGTCTACTGACTCACCAACAGCTAACAAAACATTGGGATATCAGTTGGATGTTAGACTGCCAATCCCAAGAAGAAAGAATAAGCCAAAGGAAAAGAAAGAAAAAAAGGAAGGAAAAAAGAAGGGAGGGAGGGAAGAAGCGAGAAGGAGGGAGGAAAGAATGGACCTGTATATGTTTCCAAGTATGCCAGCTGAGGCAAGTTTTCTGACTGGATTCCAGTTCTTTAAATTCAATAAGTATTTATTAAGTACATTCTATAGTAAGTAGTCCTTTAATATCTGTAACATCTTGGATCCAGCCTCTTCTCCCTGCTTCCTGAACTGCAGATACCAAAATCTGTGGATGCTCAATTGCCATATATAAATGATGCAGTATTTGCATATAGCCTACATGCATCTTCCTGTATTCATTAAATCCTGAATACTCTGTCTAAGGTAATTCCTGCTCTCTTCTTCCTAAAACTCCTTGTCTTCTCTCCTTGTACATTTTTTCCAATGTACTTATGATATTCTCAAACTTAATTTTTTCTTTCCCTCCTGCTGGAATACAAGTCTCATAAGACCAAGACTGTTTTCAGCATGCAACACATAGCCTACATTAGAGACAACAGTCAAGCAGGCTCATCCCTCAGTCCCTCTGTTGTTAACATTTTGTATTTGTGTGGTATATTTGTTACAATAACATATTAATATGTTATTATTAACAAAATTCCATAGTTCACATTAAGGTTTACTCTGTGTGCTAAGTTTACATGTTTGACATCATAACATGCAATCATCGTCATACAGTAGTACCATGCAAAATGCTTCCCCCACCCTAAAAATCTCTTGTGCTCTGCCTATTCATCTCCCATCCCTCCTCCTGAACTCTGAGGCATCACCACTGGTCTTGGAAGGCAGCTATGCTCGCCATTATACCACCAACACCACTCTTACCACTGGTCTTTTTACTGTCTCCATAATTTTGTCCCTTCTAGAAAGTCAAATAGTTGGAATCACATAATTTACAGCATTTTCTTTCACATAGCAATACACATTTAAATTTCCTCATGTCTTTGCCTTTTAATGGCTCATTTCTGTTTATTTAGAATAATATTCTGTTGTCTGAATGCATAATAATTTGTCTACCCATTCACCTATATAAAACATTTAGTTGCTTCCAAGTTTTAGCAATAGTAAATAGAGCCGCTAGTAAACCTTCATGTGCAAGTTTTTCTGTGAGCATAAGTTTTCAGTTCAGTAGTAAAATACCTAAAAGTGAGATTGCTGGATCTTATGGTTATTGCATTTTAATTTGGTAGCAAACCGTCAAATTGTCTTCCAAAGTGACCATACCATTTTGTATTTCACCAGCAATAAACATGAGCTCCTGTTGCTCTATGTCCGTGGCCTGTGGTGTTGTCAGTATTTGGGTTTTGGCTGTACTAATAGATGTGTAGAAGTGCCTCATGATTTTGCAATTTCCAGATGACATACGATATTGAACATTTTTCATATGCTGATTTGCTACCTGTATTCTTCCTTGATAAACTTATTGTTCATATTTCTCCATTTTAAAATAAACTTTTAAATTTGAAATCATTTTAGATTTCCAGAAAAGTTGTGAAGGCAGAGAGATTTCTCGTATATACTACTATTTTTCCTAATGTTAGTAACTCTTATAACCATGACACATCTTTCAAGGCAGAAATTAACATTGATACAGTGTTACTAGCTGACCTACAGAACTTAATTAGACTTACTATCTTTCCACTAATTTTTTTTGGTGGTGGTGGTGGTAGTGGTAGTGGTGGTGGTGTTTGTTGCTCCAGGATCCAACCCAGGATAGCATTTTGCATTCAGTCTTCATGTCTCCTTAGTCTTTTCTGGTCCAATATTTTTATTCAGTCTCCTTTTGTTTTTTCATGTTTGTACTCTTTTCGATTCACACTGATTTGTCTGGAATTCAGTGACATCAGCAGAAAGGATGGAGAAAGGACCTTCAAAAAATTTCTACTCAATAATAACAACAAAAAGAATAGCAAAAAGTGACTGAATCGATTTGTTCAGAATTCTTGAGTTAATCATTACATTAATTTAAGAAAACCATCTGATCTCATGAACAAGCATTATGGCATTATTAACTTAATCTAGCTTCATTCCTCCTCCTTCAGCTCCATTGTTTTTTGAGAACCAGCAGCTTTGTGGTCACTACAAAGGAAAAATTACAATTAGAGCTTCTTCATAGCCTCATTTCCAAAAAATTCCCATTACCTGAATTGCCTGATGGTTCCTTGGAACCACACAATTACAAATTTTCCTTTGTTTGATCTAACATAAAGGTTCCCCAATGCTACACCTTATTTCTGGGAGCATTTTTCAAGGAAAAATAGTAGTAGAAAAAGTAAAGGAAAGAAATAGAAATTACAGGCATTTCTTTAACTGTACAGCTTCCTGAAGTATAGATAGCAAGTAGACCAAACAATAGACTACTCAAAAAAACTTGAAAAGAGAAAACTTGAAATGTTCACAGGGCCTTGAAATGCTCTGACATATCCCTGGGCATCTAGACGGGTATGCTCCTCACTCTGAGCATGCTCAACAAATCTCTAAGTTCTCACCTATGGTGTACCCTGTAGCTTTGCACAAACAGAAAAAGAAGACTAACATTGAATTCTATAACCTCTGCTGACTGATAAACAGGGTTCCTGAGCAAAGACTAGCAGACATTAATTCCAAGCATGTAAAGAAATCCCTGATTAATAAGTTAACTGAGCAGAGATTTCAGTGGCCACACTGTGACAAAGAGCACAGATTTTGTAAAGCCAACTATTTGGAAAAGTCTTTCAACCAACAGAGTTAGATTAGCAAAGTTTCTTGACAAATAATAACTATAATGATGAGCAATAATAACAACAAACACTGAGAATTAAAATAGAATTTGAATTTCAGAGTAGTCACTTTGCATTATTTTAAGTGTCTAGTATAACAAAAAAGTGAGATAGGTAAAGAAACAAAGAAGTATACCCAATACACAGGGGAAAAAAAAGAAATCTATAGAAACTGTCCATAAGGAAGCTTAGACATTGGACTTACTAAACAAAGATTTTAAATTATTTCAGGTCTAAAAAGTTTAATTAAGTGAATAGCTAAAGGAAATTGTGTCCAAAGAATTAAAGGGAAGTAAGACAACATGTTTCACCAAATATGAAATATCAGTAAAAAGATAAATATCACTTTTCAATGAATCAAATAGAAATTCTGATGTATATAAGCAAAATAATTGAAATGAATAATGGCTAAATGCAATAAAAATGTCAACAAAAATCAGAAAACTTGAGGTAGGTCAACTGTGTTTATCCAGTTGAAGTCACAGAAAGATATAGGAATGAAGAACACAAAAACCTCATAGACCTGCAGGATACTGGCATGTATAAGCATCTGGGAATTTTACACACAGAAGAGAGAGATAAAGAGACAAAAATGTTGGATGAAAAAATAATAGCAAAAACTTTCAAAATTCAGTGAAAAACTCTAATATAGATAGCCAAGAAGTTCAACAAAATCCAAGTAGAGTCACCTGCAGTACATTCTAAACTAGTCCTACCATATTCAAACTATTGAAAACTATTAACAGAGATAGAATCTTGAAAGCACACAAAAGAGCCTCAACAAGATTAATAGTTGGTTTTTCATTAGAAGCCATCAGGAGCAAGAAGGATGACACTTTCAAAGTGTTTTTTTTAATTGTCAAAAAGGAATTCCATATCCAAAACAAAAACCTTCCAAAAATGCAGTAGAAATTTTTAATCATCAGGTAAACAAAATCTAAGATAAGTTATTGCCAGCTAAAATGATCTACAAGAAATACTAAAGTGAGCCCCTCAGGCTAAAATGGAAAAACATTAAAGAGTTTAAATTACATCTAGAAATAAGGAGAACTTGTAAAGATAACTAAATAAGAAAATATAACAGACAGATTAAATTTAATTTTGTGTGTAAAGCCCTTTCTATCAGATTTAAAAGAGTTATGTAAAGGAATAATTTTAAGTTTGTATCAATGGACAAGATATGTATAAAAATGTAATTTGCAAGTTAAAATAGAGCAAAGGAGGTGGAAAAGAGAATGGAGTTGCATAAGAATAAAGTTTTTAGATAGGGTTAAATTACTATCAGTCCTAACATAAGGCTTTAAATTATGATGCTAACTCTAATCCCAGAACAACCACTAAAAAACCTTTAAAATTATACATATACATCTGTAATTTTCTATATACATATACATGGTAATCAACTTTAAATTGTACACTAGAAAATATCTATTTAACACCAAAAAAGTAACAATGGAGTAATAAGAACAATAAAATATTCATTAGACATCTAGAAAACAAACAGCAAAAAGAAAATGTAAGTCCCACCTTATCAATGATTACATTACATAATAAATGAATTAAAAACTTCCATTAAAGGTGTAAACTGGCAAAATGAATTTTTTTAAATAAACCAACTCTATCCTGTCTACAAAAGACACACTATAGATTCAAAGACATATAAGAGCAAAATGAAAGAAAAAATATATGTAGTGCAAACAATAACCAAAACGCATGTGAGATGACCACATTAATAGCAGACAAAATAAACTTTAAGTAAATAATTGTAACGAGAGGCAAACAAAAACATGACAGAGCTGTCAACTCATCAAAATGATAAAATAATTATTAACCAATTTGCATATTACAACAGGGCCCCAAAATACACGAAGCAAAACCTGACAGAACTAAGCAGAGAAATAGGTAAGTCAATAATGAGAGTTAAAGTATTAAGTCAATCATGAGTTAAAGTGTTCAATATTTTGTCTATCTCCTGTTGTTATGCTTTGAAAAACCTGTGTAGCTTGCAGTGTTCTGTTTTGAATGTTTGACTCTATTCTGTTTTCTTTTGCTTTGTTTTGTTGTTTTGTTTTGTTCTATTCTCTTTAAAATAAAAGTGTTCAATATTTAATTTTCACTAATGTATAGAAAAAGACAAAAGACCATCCTGAAACTAGAGACTAGAACAATATCATAAACAAACTAGATTTAATAGTATCTGCAAAATATTCCAGCCAATAACAGCAGTATACATGTTTTTCTCAAGGACACATAAAATATTCTATCATAGGACATACATTAAGCAAAAAGTCTAAATAAATGTAAAAGAATTAAAATCATATGAAGTAGAAGACAATAAAGGAAGAAACTTTGGAAAATTTATAATATGAGCAAATTAGCACAAATAGATGAAAGAACAAATCAAAAGATACATCAGAAAATACTTCAAGATAAATGAAAACCAAAATTCAACACACGAAGTTTATCTACAATAAAAACTGTGTTTACAGGGAAAGTTATAGCTATAATAACCTTTTATAAGAGAAAGAAGAAATTTCTCAAGTTAATAACTTAGGCTTCCAATTTAGGAGATTAGAAGAAGATGAGTAAATGAGACCCAAAGCAAGCAGAATGAATAAAATAATAAAGATGAAAGCTGAAATAAATGAAATAAAATATACAAAAATAGAGAAAATGAAGTGAAAGTTGTACTGAAAAGAGCAGCAAAATTCACAAACCTCTAGCTAGGCAAACCAAGAAAAAAAGAAAGGTAACTCAAATTACTAAAATCAAAAATGAAAGATGAGACATTGTTCTTGACTTCACAGAAACAAAAGGATTAAGAAGGAGCACTGTGAGCAAGCGTATGGCAACAAATGAGAAGAATGGACAGATTTGTAGAAAAATAGCCAGTGTCAACTCAAAAATCAAAGATTATCTGAACTTGTAACAAAGGATGGAATTATTTATTAAATAAGCTGACCTGATTTGTCATATATGTTTCAGCATTTCTAGTTTTCAGTACACTTCCAAGGGCTGTTGCAAATTTGAAATATGCAATTCAAAATTCATTGGCCTTCTAGTAGGGAGAATGATATTTATGGAACAACACAAAGATGCAGTTATCAAAACTCAGTACCACGTTGTTCAAATTTGCTTTTACAACATTTGATTGTTTTGTTCCCCCAGAAAAAAAAATACTCATTGGTTTTTAAATTGAATTGAATTGAATTTAGTTTTAACTTTATATCTTTATTACTGTGTATTTGTCATATATTTTGACCCAGTCATCACAGGAAATTTGTACCTGTACATAATATATCTTGATTCTCTTTTTCCCCATTCCCTTCTTCTTCCTTCAATCTTTCTTCCCCTTCCAATTTACTGAAGCTTTGTTTCTATTTTTCTTCCCTTCTATTCCCTTTTATCCCCTTTCCCTTTGTTCCCTTTGCCCTAACCCCTCCCTTGTTCGCCTTCCCATTTGTCCATATTATTCCTATTTCCCGGTATCTATCCTCTACTATGCTCCTTGTCTACCCTTTTGTTTCTACCATAAGAGAAACAAAGTGATACTTAAAAGTGATATTGGATATTGGGTGTCCAATTTATTTCACTTAAGATTATGCTCTGGAGGTGCATCCATTTTCCTACAAATGACTCAAGTTTATCCCTCTTTATGGCCCGAATATATACAACATTTTCTTTATGCATTTATCTGTTGATGGGCATATGAGCTATTGCCAAAATTTAGCCACTATAAATTATGCTTTTCCAAGCACCTGCCTGGCAAGCACATGGTTCTGAGTTCAATTCCTGGTACCAACATAATAATAATAAAATTAAATTATGCTTCTATAAACATGGGTATGTATCCATCACTGTGGTGTGATCCTTTTAACTCTTTAGGCAGGTAACTAGGAGGGGAAGAGCTGGTTCAAATGGAACCTCTAGTTTTAGTTTTGTGAGGTATCTCCATACTGATTTCTTAGTCTATGTACCAGTTTACACTTTCACTAGCAACAGAGAAGGGTTTCTTTTGCCCCACAACCTCATCAGCATTCATTATTGGTTGATTTGTTGATCATAGTCATTCTTTCTGGAGTGAGATGAAATCTCAGTGTTGTTTTAATTTGCATTTCTCAAATGACTAGTGAGGTTGAGCATTTTTTCAAGTATTTATTTCTGTTTGTACATCTTCATCTGAGAAATGTCTATTCATTTCAGATGTCCATTTTGGATTGGGTCTTTAAATTTGGGGGTCTAATCTTTTTAGTTCTTTATATATTTTAGATGTTAGTTCTTTGTCTGGTAAGGACAAAGGAGTGACTGGTAAAACATTTTTCCCATTCCATGGGTTGTTTCTTCACTCTATGGATGATTTCCTTTACTGTGCAAAAGCTTTTTAATTTGGTGTCATCCCAGTCATGGATTCTTCATAGTATTGCCTGGATGATTGGGATTTTGTTCATAAAACCTTTGCCTACATAAATGTCTTTCAGAGTTTTAACTATTCTATCTTCAACAGATTTAGTGTTTCTGTTTTAATATTTACATCTTTGATCCATGTCAATTTTAATTTAGTGCATGGTGAGAGATATGGGTCTAGGTTCAATTTCCAGCATGTAGAAAGCCAGTTTTGCCAGCATCATTCATTAAAGATGGTATCTTTCTTCCAGTGAAGGCACATGACCCTTTTGCCAAACATAAGCTTTGGCTGAGTGTGTTTGGAATTGTCTCTGCATCTTCTATTCCTTTCCACTGATCTTTAGATCTGTTATTTGTTTGCTTATTTATTTATTTATTTATTTGTCAGTACCATGCTATTTTTTTTTATTTTGAAAAGAATACAATCAAATAAAATAAAATAGAGGAGAGTCAATCACAACAAAACAATGAACATGGTACACGACTTCTAAACAGGGGAAAAAGCAATCGATAATGGCTACCATAATGCCTCTTGTTATCTGCAATATAACTGCCTACACCATCAGGGATAAGTAAAATCAAACAAAATACAACAAAATAAAACCAGTAAAAAAAACAAAAACAAAACAAAACAAACAAAGCAGAACAATGTTAGCAATACAGAACTTCAAGATACTAGTAAAACAGCAATGGCTACCATAATGCTTCTTGTTATCTTAGAATAGTTGCCTACACCTTCAGACATATTACAATCAAACAACACAGAATAGAGTAAAATCAATCAAAACAAAACAATGAAAGCAATCCAGGGTTTCTAAACAAGAGAATTGGACACCCTTGAAGGCTGCAATTATATATTTTGTTATCTTTAAAATAGCTGTCCATGCCATCAAATAGAATAAAATCAAACAAATCAGAATAAAATGAAACTAATCAGAACAATGAAGACAATATGAGTTTCAAATCATGAAAATAGATTAACATTGGTCACTTCCTTCCCTATTTTAGATAATTCCTCCCCTTTGACTTTCCCAATATATATTGTGCATTTTGGATCCCACTAACTCCTTTAGCTTGTTATACTAGGGAGACAATACGAAATTCACCCATATGACTCTGAACCATTACATCTATGAGCATGATCGCCAGTTGCTTCTATGCATCTACGAGAACCTTGAGGTATCTTCCTTTATAGCTGAGTAGGTTTCCACCACATAAAATACCGTGTCTTTTTTACCCGTTCTGCAATTAATGGGCAGGCTACGCTACTTTTTTTCTGGCTCCCTGTCACATAGGGCATTGTTCTCTCTTCTTTGACTTTCAGTCTATGAATTTTCTTTCTAGTTAAATGTGTTTCTTGTATAGAGCATATTGATGGATCCTGTCTCCTGATCCACTCTGCCTGTGTTTCTTTCTATTGGTGCATTGAGGCCCTCTTGCACTGCATCGTCTCTGCCATGCTATTTTCCTGCCATTGGCTCCATGTTTTTCCTCTCCATTCAATCGACTGGCCCCACTTGATACCTTGCTATTTTTATCATGGTAGCTTTGTCATACAACTTCAAATTGGGAATTTGGATGCCTCCTTCCTTGCCCTTGTTGCCCAGGATTGCTTTTGATATTCTATGCCTCTTCTGGTTCCATATGAATTTTATGATAGTTTTTTTTCTAGTTCTGTGAGGTATGATACTGATATTTTGATTGGGATTGCACTAAATCTGTGTAACAGTTTAGGAAGTATACCCATTTTCACTATATTGCTCCTGCCTATCCAAGAACAGGGAGTATCTTTCCATTTTCTGATATCCTCTTTGATCTCCTTTTTCAGAGTATGGTAGTTTTAAATGTGTAGGTCTTTCACTTCCTTTGTTAAATTGATTCTTAGGTATTTAATTTTTCTTGATGCTACTATAAAAGGTGTTGTTTCCCTAACTTCTCTCTCAGTGCATTTGTCATTTATGTACAGGAATGCTATTAATTTTTTTGAGTATTCGCTTTGTATCCTGCTATGCTGCCAAATATGGTTATTAATTCTAGGAATCTTTTGGTGGTGTTTTGGGGGTCTTCTATACAGAGTATCAGGTCAGCAAAAAATGATGATTTAACTTCTTCCTTTCCTATTCATATTCTTTTTCTTTCTTTCTTTTGCCTAATTGTTCTGATAAATATTTCCAGAACTATATTAAACAGGAGTGGTGATAGCGAGCAACCTTTTCTTGTTCCTGATTTTAAGGTGAAAGCTTTCAATTTTTGTCCATTTAGTATGGTGTTGGCTGTTGGTTTGTCATAGATGGCTTTTACCAGATTGACATAAAGGCCATACATTCCACTTTTCTGTAGGGATTTTTTTTTTGTCATGAATGGATGTTGGACTTTGTCAAATGCCTTTATTGCACACTTACTAGAATTCTAGCTAACCTAATTCTTAATCTTCATGAAATCAGCAAGATGATGGCTTTTGGAATCATGCCAGGGAGAAAATTCTAGCTCCTTTGCTTGCATTGCATGTGAATCATAAGACAAGTCTCTGAGAATCCATTTCTTCATTCTGTGGGACC
>RJWT010052815.1:0-10510 GCA_004365215.1 Cuniculus paca | reverse complement strand
AGGGAGTTGACACTTTTGTTTGCCAGCCCACAAGCCTGAGGAGCTGGGACCTAACTGTCCCCCCTGCCCACGGGGAAAGTTTGGCTCTGGAGGTTCCAGTCCAGGCAGCGGCTGGTGCATGGGGCTGTTTCAGGCAGGACAGGTCTAGTTCTTCCTCCCCAAAGTCCATGCTGAAGCTCTCCCTCTCTACTTTTAAGGTTCTTTTCTGCCAACTCTTTTTCACCCATTGACCTGCCTTTTGATAATGGCACCCGAATTTCTTTGGGAACCACCATCTCTGGATTTTCTACCCCGCAGTTGATTGCGATAGGGACCACCCCACCCTTTTGCTGGCCATGGGACTCAGAGCTGATCAATCAAGATGTCCCAGCTTCCTGGCCACAGGATCCATAGATTGAAGGGGTTCCCAGGAACTCTTAGGGAAAAGGCTCTCTTTTTCTGGGGTCCAGGCTAAGTGAGTAAGTCTGGGGCTATCACATGGAGGAAAAGAGAGAACTGCCATGGAGGTAGAGTCCTTACAGAGGAAGCCAGAGGGGAGACATGAAGTTCCTAACATCTCAGATTAGGAAGCTTGGCTGAGCTGAGCCCAACACCATTTGCTTCTGGGTTTCTCATTACATGGGCCAGTGGATTCCCTCTTGTTTACATGACACCTCCTTCACCAACTCTCGGCAAGTTTCTTCACTCAGGGATCCCTCCTTGTCACTTAACTGTGGCTGCAGGCTGGAGTCTGCACTGATAGTGGCCAGTCCCTCTGACCTGTTGCCTCCTTGGCCTCATTGTTGCTGATAGAAGTACAGAGACTAGGGCTGGGGAGCTAGCTCAGTGGCCTAAGCGCCTGCCTGGCAAGCACGAGGTCATGAGTTCAATCCCTGGTGCTGCAAAAAAAAAAAAAAAAAGAAAGAAAAGAAAAGAAAAAAAAGAAATACAGACTGTGGAGCCCAGCTACCTCGATTTGAGGCCCAGATCCACATTTACCAGCTGTGTGACTTTAAGTAGGTTCCTTGACTTTTCTGGGCCTCCACTACCTTGGCTGTATCTTACTGCCTATCTTACAGAATTCTCGGATTAGATGGAATAATGCCCAGTGTCTGGTAAACAGTAAGTGCTCAGCAACTCTGTTAGCATGGAGCTAGCATGGTGGCACATGCCTGGAGTCCCAACCCTCAGGTGGCTCAGGCAAGAGGATCTCTTAGCCCAGTAGTCTGAGACCAATCTGGGACCACATGGTGATGCTGTCATCTCAAAAAAAAAAAAAAAAACTTTATCAACACACATTGAAATATCTCACCAAATACTGCTGCTGGATCCTACTTATAATACAGTAGCTGGTCATTAATTTTGACTATTAGCTCTTTATAAGTGGCCCAAAGGAGTTGTCATTCTGGGACTCCCCCAGGACTCACCAGAGTGTCAGTGATCACCCACCCAGTAAGGGAGTGGGATGGGGGCGGTGCTTTCTGCCAGGAGTTGGTGGAGTAACAGCTCACACCTTCTTTCTTGGTCCTCTAATCTACTGGTTCCATAACTTGTTCAGGCCTGCCCTCTCTCTCAGCCCTTTGTCAGGGAGAGGAACTCGTCCATCCTTGAGTACTGATGCCTTGCCACTCCACCATCCTCCTCTTTGCTAAACTCTGTTTTCCAAACATTAATTCCAAAAGACAAAGGGGGAAAGGGTGCTCTCTCACCTGGGAACACATAGCAGGAAGAGTGTAATGAGAACCTGGGTCTCTGCCACTGAAGGCCACACTTTTGACCATGGCACTGTGGCCCATTAAAGATGTAATACATCCAATATTGTGCCCAATGCCAGGGACCCTGGGAATTTGGATGTTAGCCTGGGCTTGCTGTTGGGGACCAAGGGACATTGGGGGTGATAACGCCAGCCCCTCCCTTTGCCCCCAGGCTGCAGTCCTTCATTCCTGATAACACTGCTGAGCCGTCCCAGTGCTATCTCTTAGATTAGCCCTCAGCTATTTTTATTCTGCCCTTGCTTAGGGAAGAAACAGCTTGGGCAAACCCCCAGGGAGGGCCCCAGGAAGACCACCATTAGCCACGTAAGAAAACAGAACTTGTTTTACACTCTCTTTTAAAAATTCATTAACTACCTCTTTTCCTTAGAAACATCTCCAAAATGAGCGCTCCTGCGAGACTGTCTCCAGCTGGGCATTTTTGGCCAACAACACAAGGTATTCAGGCCTTTTTTCAGAAGCATTGACATGTGTCTGTTACATAAATGAAATCTTCTCTTCTGGTTCTGTGAGTCAAGGTACCAGGCCATGAGCTTGGTGAAGGGAAGAGGGATGCCAGTGGAACAAAACATGGCTTCCCTCTACCCTTTAAAGTCCTCAGCTGGGCTGAGTTAAAGACATAAATCAGACTAACAGGAGAGCAACCATACTTGATTATGCACATGGGTGCACTGCAAAATAATGAGACTAGAAGGGGCTGGGAATTGAGCTACACTAAGGAGCAGCGAATGGCTAAAATGCTGGAAAAGAGGTGTGAGAAGATCCTGGAAGACATGGGCAGACCTGCACTTGCACATCTGACGAGAACTGGAGCAGGTGTTTGATAGGATGCCTAGACCTGTCCTCAGCCTGATACAAAAAGGACGTCCACATTGAGTTTTTGCCACTATGTTTGCTCGTGCATGGTGACCTACCCTCATGGTGTAGGGTGTATTTCTTTTCCTACTTTAACTTGGTCCAAACTCATTCTGAAGAGCCTGTTTCTTCTGAGAGTCATACAAGGATAAGGGAGGAAGTGTCTGGTGACTAAATGTGGTTTGATGGAGATAAAATCTCTGGGGTAGTCCAGAATTGTCTCAAGCAGCCCTCTTCCCCATAAAGGTATCCATGAATGTAGATTGCCCTAGAGATGTAAATGTCTGATGCAAAAGGATGGCTTTTCGAGTTACTCCAGGGTCTGTGGTTTCTCAGCATGACTGCTCAAATTATGCCAGAGAAGTATGTATACAGTCATATTTTGGGGTAGTGTGTCCTGAACCCCTACACAACTTAGGCCAGGCTGTGGGGTTGGACGGAGACATCAAGGCCAAGAAGGTTTGAGGAGACTCAGGGTCATTGCCATGCAGATGATCTAGAAGTCCACAGCTCCCTGAGAAGTCAGCATTGCTGCTCTAAATTCAAAATTATGCATGGCCTGCCTGCAGGTGATGGCTAAAGTCACAGGGACATGGACAAGTGTATGATGGAGAGTGCAGGGGAAACAAGACCAAAGCTGCCATTTCAGGCTGAATAGAACAAAAACAATGAAAGTTGCAGCACTCTGGGAGGCTGAGACAGAAGAATTACAAGTTTGAGTCTAGCCTGGGTAACAGCAATTCTTAGATAGATCTCAAAAACTAGAAAGGGCTGGAGATATTCAGTGGGAAGGCCCTGGGTTCAATCTCCAGTACTTCCAAAAAAAATTCTTTTTTAAATAAAAGAAAATAGAAAAGAACAAAAAAGGAAACCAAGAGTGTGTGGTATCACAGGGCAGGGAGGCTTCTGAACAAACCAATGTCCAGAGGGTCAACTGCTGCTGGAGGAGAGGTGTGGTGGGGTGGGGGTCACTGTACTCACACATGCCAGCAATGCTCCTGACTGGCCCTTTACACTTGCTGTCCCCACTTGGTGGGACTCTGTTCCCTTAGCTGTCCACATGGCTGCGTCCTCTGCCTCCAGTCTCTGCTCACACCTCACCCCAGTGAGGCCAACCCTAACAGCTCTTAATATTGCAAACCTGTCCCCATGCCTTGTGGCAGGTGTCCTTAGCCTGCTCCAACTTTCTCACAGCACTTAACCATCATCCTTTGGTAGCCACAGGGGACAGAAGCTCAAGGCCCTTACATAAAATGGCATAGTATTTGCACAGAATCTATGCATCCTTCTGTACACTTTAAATCATGTCTAGATGGCTTACAATACTTAAGATAATATATGTGCTATATAGTTGTTGGACCATGGTGTTTAGGAGATAATGACAAGAAAAAGGTCTACACATGCAATTATTTCTTGAATATTTTCCACCCAAGACTGGCTGAATTCACAGAGGTGGGACCCAAGAATACAAAGGGATGGCTGTATTTTCAAACATAACGCCTTAGTTTATAAATTGTTCATCATCTGCTCTCCTTCCCCCACGTACCACGCTCCATCTTTTGTTTTGTCCCTGTGTTTCCCTAACACAAATGCCAGCTACATAGTAAGGGCTCAGTAAATACTACCAAATGAAATAAAACAGAACAGAGTCAATCAAAATAAAACAATGAACATGGTACAGGACTTCAAAACAATATACAAGGAAATCAATAATGGCTTCCATAATGCCTCTTATCTTCAAAATAACTGCCCATACCATCAGGCATAATAAAATCAAACAAACAAACAAAACAAAACAAAACAAAATAGAACAGAATAAAAGCAATAAAGACAAAACAATGAAAGCAATACAGGACTTCAAAACAAGATAATAGTAAAACAACAGTGGCTACCATCATGCTTCTTGTTATTTTCAAAGTAGCTGTCTATACCATTAGACGAAATACAATCAAACAAAACAAAATAGAATAAAACCAATCAAAACAAAACAATGAAAGCAATACAGGGCTTCAAAACAAGATAGTAGGAAATCAATACTGGCTCCCATAATATATTTTGTTATCTTTGAAATAGCTGTCCATGCCATCAAATATAATAAAATTAAACAAAACAAAACAGAATAAAGCCAAACCAAACAGAATAATGAAAACAATACAGGTTTAAATCACGGTAATAGATTAACAATGGCCACTGCCTTCCCTTTTTAGACATTTCTTCCCCTTTCACTTTCACAATATGTATTGTGCATTTTGGATCCCACTAACTCCTTTAGTGTTTTATACTAGGGAGACGACACGATGTTCATACATGTGGTTCTGAACCATTTCATCCATAAGCATGATCTCAAGTTATATCCATTTACCTACAAGATCCCCAAAGTTATCTTCCTTTATAGCTGAGTAGGTTTCCACCACATAAAATACCATGTCTTTCTTATCCATTCTGCAATTAATGGGCAGGCTACCCCTACTTTTTTTCTGGCCCCCTGTCACATAGTGCATTCTTCTCTCTCCTTTGACTTTCAGTCTATGAATTTTCTTTCTAGTTAAATGTGTTTTTTGTATAAAGCATATTGATGGATCCTGTGTCCTGATCCACTCTGCCTGTGTTTCTATCGATGAATCAAGGTCATCTACATTAATGGTTATGGCCAACATGCACTGCCTTGTCTCTGCCATGCTATTTTCCTGCCATTGGCTCCTGACTTTTTCATTCCATTCAATTGTCTGTCCCGCTTGATGGTCCCCCTCTGCCGCTGTTCCTGGAACCATGGTCATTTTTATCTCTCTCTAGAATGTCCTTTAGTATTTTTTGTAGGGTTGGTTTGCTGTATTTTTAATTCTTTAACTGTCAGCCAACCAAAATGTAGTACATGAGCTTGACTGACTGCTTAACAATGAGGATAAAGGCCACTTATGAAACATACTTCAAAACAAAAATATAGGTAGACTTCATATATTTAGGTTTAAAAAAAGCATCCATAATAGCATTTCAAACAGTCAGATGGAGCATCATGCATACTGCAAAATCACAGAGCAAATGTGGACACTGCCCCCTCACGGTTGAACATGGAAGGGCCGCTTTCTGCACAGCCAGCCTGGTTAGGAAACTCAAACCTGATGGGGGTTGCAAGACACATTGATGACATTTCAAAATGGGTCAAATTTAAATTTGACTCCATTTTCAGGAGGTAAATAAAAGAGGTATAAAGTGTCAAAGGGAGAATTTTTAGGGAGTATGGAGCCCGCACATTTCATATTGTAAGGAGGATGTTGACAGTTAGTGGGACGTACTCAAGAGAAATGTTAAGACAAGAAAATCCCAACTTGATAACATCCATCTGCTGCACTTACAGCTGGAATCTGAGTATGAGTGGGAATTTCCCATCTGTGCCTTATTCTCAGCTTTAATTTGACTATAAATAAGACACATGTGTGTATAATTTCTGCCAAGTGTCTTTTGAGTCCAGGAATTATTTAAGGATGATATATATATACGGAGGGAGGGGGAGAGAGAGAGAGAGAGGGAGAGAATGAGAATGAATGAGAACAGTGGTCCTCCCTTATCTGCAGTTCTGCTTTCCAGTTTCAGTTTCCCATAGTCAACAGTCAGAAAACATTAAATGGAAAAATTCCAGCAATGAACAGGTTATTGAGTTTTAAATTACACACCAGAGTAGTATGAAGAAATTCTGCTTCATCCAGGCCAAGAGATGAAGTCATCCTTCTGTCCAGCGTATCCACACTGTATTTGCTACCAGCCCACTAATCCCTTTGCAACCTTCTCAGTTATCAGATCAACTGTTGTAGTACTGTAGTGCTTGTGTAGTTGGTCTGGTATTACATAAGGTTTCACACATCTACTGGGGGTCCCAGAACATAACCCCTAATGTGGGCTACTGCGTTGAATACTGTGATAAAAGTAAACTTTATCTCAGAACCTGTTCATTAAGCTGATCTGAGGTATATAGCCAATCTCTCTTATAGCTTGGTCCCAGGTTGATTTGTCCCTTCATAACAGAGGCACCAACTTGACACTCCCTGCTCACAGATCTAAGTAGAATTGCCTCTGCCTACCTAGTGCAGCAGTACATGCTGGTGATCCAAGCACTTGGGAGACTAAGGCAGGATTGTCATGAATTCAAGACCAGCCGGAATTTCACAGCAAGACCCAGTCTCAAAAAACTAAAACTAAACTGAGCATGGTACCACACACCTGTAATCCAGCACTCAGGAGGATGAGGCAGAGGATCACCTCAAGTCTGAGGCCAGCCTGGGCTACACAGTGAGTTCAAGGACAGCCTGAACTACACAGCAAGACCCTATCTCAAAAAAAAAAAATTAAAGTGCAGGAGATACAGCTCCAGATGTAATTCCCAGTACAGCCCCACCCTCCACTCCCCAAAAAAGCCTGCCTCTGCCTGGCCAGCTTTTCTGGAAGTACCTGGACTGACTGCTATGGGATACTTCTGCCCTCTTTGGAGTGGCAGCCTTTGGGAAGCCCATTATAGGCCATCATACAGGTATCACACCTGACACTTTACATTCTTTTATTTTCAAATTGACTCTATAAGGGTCTATATAGACTACTACCACTACTTTGTAGATGGAGAAATTAAGGTTTGGTGACAGAAGGTAACTTGGTCATGGTCATGTGGTTTGTCATAGCATAGCCGAAACTCAAAATCAAGTCAAGCCTTGAAGTCCTCATTCTTCCCATATAACCCTGCCAGGTCCTCTGGGGCCATAATGTGTGTGCTGGGTGGGGAATTAGGTTTGACAGAATTCAGCCCACGGGGGCCTCAGTTTTCACTGGCTTCTCTCTCCTTGGTTAGACACAGTCTGGACCTCAGAGAAAAGGGTATCAGCCAGTGCCCTAGTTACTGCACACACCCAGGAGCCACTAGGATACAGTATCACAGAGAACTAAAACCTCTACCATGCCATTTTCGGAAGCTGGGGTGAGCCACCTCCAAGAAGGCTATTTGCACTGCCCTTCCTAACAGTTGTGAGGTCTTATTTCTGTTGCTGCTTGACAGAAGAGCAATGTCCAGTTTATTGGTATACGTGTAATGTTCGGGAGTATCTAGGACACATGGCATGTGTTGGCTGCTTAATTCTTTGTTCAATGAATGAATAACATCTAAGCTTGTGTCCTCAAAATCAGAAAAGCGGCATGTAAATTCCCAGAGCAGTACCCTGTGAAACTAAACATATTTCACTCTATTAAACAAAGTCAAGTTTATTCCAGGAATGACCATGAGTTCTTCCTTCTTCCCACCTCTTCCTCTTCCCTTCACGACATCTGGCACTTGAGCCTCTGTGTGAGGGAGAAAACAGCAACAAATCTCAAGAGCTGGACTCCAGGTGCTCCAAGCAGCAGCCACCCCCACGGCGCGACAGCTGGGTGAGTTGAGTCCCTGTATCCTGGAAGGGTCCTTGTCTCCCATGGCTCTGCTTGTACTTTGCAAGGTGTCAACTTGCAGAAGACTGGGAGCTGTGTTTCCTTCCGTCTGACCTGTTGAGCAGCTGGAGCATTCGTGGAGGACGTGGCTCAGTTTGGCAGGTTGGCTAGAGCTCAGATCCTGGGCGGATAGGAAAACGGGACTGATGAGGCCAAAGGTGGCAGCTCTCAGATCTTACAAAAATGGAAAGAGGCGCTTTTTCACAATATAGAGGACAGTAGCAAGGAAAAGGGCTAGAGCGAGGAAAATAAGAAGCTTGTCTGTCAGCTCTCGGCGGTTATACTTTGTGATGAGCTTCCGGCCCAGCTGGATGGTGCCTGACATGGACTTAAATTCTTCATTTGCATCCAGAATAGTTCGTGAAGAGTTGACTGAAACAAAAGAGGGAGGGAGCCTGACTCAGAGAAGGGACAGTACAAGTGCCAAAGAGTGTGCTCTGCCGGCTGCTGCCAGTAAGACAGACAGTCTGACGCCAGTGTCACTGAGACCACCTAGAAGAACAAAGAGCAAGGACCTGACAAGGCAGGGCTCCTCCCCGGCTCCCACCCAACATGATGTGGCTTGTCTGGGAGTCCTTGCAGATGGACATGGACAGGCAGAAGGGCAAGAGCAGGGTGCTTGCCTAACCACCAACCTCAGCTCTCTAAAGCAGACAGGCACTATCAAGAACATCACCAGGCACAAAACTATCCAGGTGAATAGCGCCTACCTGGCAAGTGCAAGGTCCTGAGTTCGATTCCCAGCACAAAAAACAAAAATAAAAAAACATCCAGGTGATCATCGACAGGAACCATGAGGGCTGTTGCTGAGTCAAGTGTGAGGCGCTGGAATCTTCCATAAGTGAAATGTCAGACCTACCTTTGCAGGACCACAAAAGAACAAGGATGGGCTGAGAGCTTGTCTGGGATACTGGGAGCAGTTGGAAAGATGTGACGCCTCTGCTGCAGCCATTATGTGACACCTGAGAGGGTAGTGTCCCTTATAGGGTTCTTATGCACAGAGTCAAATGTATTTCTTGGTTTTTTGGGGTTTTTTTCCTTTTTTTTTTTTGGAGACAGGGTCTTGCTATGTAATCTAGGTTGGCCTTGAACTCAGTATGTAACCCAGGCTGGCCTTGAGCTCACAATAATCTGCCCTAGCCTCCCAAGTACTGGGATTGCAATTGTGTGCCACCAGGCTGGGCTTTCAAATGTACTGCTGAATGTAACCATCTGGGCCTAACAGTTGGAAAAGGTTTACCTGGCAAAGTTTTCCTACGAAGTATAATGCTTGGAACATTCATCAAATGAAGTAAGTGAAAAAGCAAAGTACAAAACAGTCCATGTGAACTGTTTCCATTTATGTGTGAAAAGGGGATAAATACTTCATTTACCTGTAATATAGGCTTGGAAGACACCAGAAGGACATAAAAGAATCTGGTAATGGCAGTAACCTCTGAGAAGTAGATGCAGAGGGCTACCGGCTAATGGACAGCTGGAATCAGAGGGAGAACTACCTTTTTAATTTATCTTTGTATTATTCAATACGGTACCTTTTGGGAGGAAAGGGCTGCTGGGGATTGAAGCCAGGGCCTCCCACACGTAAGGCAAGTAAGCAAGAGCAAGCCTTCTACCACTGAGCTGCATTTGTTATTTTATTTTGAGACAGGGTCTTGCTAAATTGCCCAGGTCAGTGGCCAGAAATATAGCTCAGTGGCACAACACCTGCCTGACAAGCATGAGGTCCTGAGTTCAATACCCCCCACAAATGCCGAGGATATAGCTCAGCGGCATAAGTGCCTACCTGCCAAGTGCAAGGTCATGAGTTCGATTCCCAATACCACCCCAAAATAAATAAATAAATAAATAAATAAATAAATAAATAAATAAATGCCCAGGTGGCCCTTGAATTTTCAGTTAGTTCAAAGTAGCTAAGATAACAGGCCTCCACACCCAGTAAAATGCTGCTTTTTCTACTGACAATGTGGCAAACATTTCATGCATGGGGCTTACAAGCATGTAAAATGTGGCTAATTCAAACTGAGATGTCTTTTCGTTTTGCTTATTTTGACTAGGTAAAATTTAGCAATCCTCCTGTCTCAGCCTCCAGAACACTGGGACTACAGGCACTGTAAGTGTAAAACATACACAACATCTCAAAGACTTGCAGAAAAATGAATGTGTACAGGCATCCTGCCATGTCCACAGTTCTACATTCAGGGGTTAAACCAACAACAGGATGAAAATATGTACACTGAAAACTTATGCATATTAAACATGTACAGAATTTTTCTTGTCATTATTTCTTACACCAGAGGGGGCAAACTTAGAGCACATGTGCTAATTTTCTTTTAAGACAAAAAAAGTTAATGCATGAGTTGTTTTTTTCCTAAACTAAAACCTCAGTATTCGGGTTTAATTGCAGTGTTGCACTTTGTGATAAGTAAGTGGGTTTGGGGTTA
>RJWT010052814.1:0-10497 GCA_004365215.1 Cuniculus paca | reverse complement strand
AAAAAGGAGAAGTCGGAGTCCAAGGCTTGATGGGTGTGGTTTGGGGCCAGAGCTGAAGGCCTAGGAGTCCCCATTTAGAAAGCTGCTGGGCTGCTGACCTGGGTACCTGCTGAGACTTTAGAAAACTTTAAGACTGTCCAAAGTGGGACTGGAGAGGTGAGGAGCCGAGGGTACCCCAAGGCCTAGGGCTGGGTGATGTGATTGAAGGCTCAGCTCCAAACCCAAGTTCTTGAGCATCTGGCCCGCAACTGGAGTGACACCTCCTCAATGAGACTTTCATGACAACCAGACACAGTTACTCTCTTTCCCCTGTGCTTTTGCAACATTTTCTTTGTGCCTCACCCTTCTCTTGGCTTTGTGAATCTGTGTTTAGACCTCTGTCTCCCCAACAGAATTCAAGACGCGATGGAAGGTAATTCTGTCTTGTGTGTCTGTATCTTCAGTACCTGAGCACCAGGAGTGGCAGTGATTGTTTGGGAAATTAACGAATGAGTGATCTCATCCCCAGCCCTTTTTTATTTTGAGACAGGGTCTTGCTAATTTGCTAAGTTGCCTAGACTGGATTTGAATTCATAATCTTCCTGCCTCCATCTCCCTGGAATTAGAGCCATGGGCCACATATCCAACCAGACGTTTCCTCTTTGAACTTTGTCACAGCAGCAAGTTGAACAAGAAGCATGTTGTTCTAGGGAACTTTATTCTTCAGAGTACTCTTCCACGTCTAAAATACACAGTAGCTTCCCATCCTGATCATGGTGCTGGTACTTTGCACTTGAATCCCACTGTCACATAGATTATCACTCTGATCTTTTCAAAAACATTGAAAAATGGGTAGCTCTTATTATTAGCACTATTTTCTAGCATAAGACAACACGACAAACTGCATGAATGATAAGCTCCTGGGCCAGCATATTCGGGTGGTGTGAAAATTGAGCCTGACTCTTGGTTGACCAGGATTTTCCCACCATATATTTGCTGGAACAATGCTAGCCAAATTGCTTAACCTCTCACTCTCAGTTTTTTTTTATCAAAAGGGAAGTAGCACCCAGTATGCAGCGGGGAAATAAGATCGAGAAATTAAAAGGTTGCTTAGATAGTTTGTAAATATTATCATTTTGCATCGTGGTGGTTTTTCATGAATGTCGTACATAGCTCCATTCACAATTTATCGCTTCTATCAGCACCAGTGATAATTTTGTAGCCAGAAATCAAAGGCAAACCTTTCCTTCAACACTGTATTATGAATATTTACTATGGCATGCAAGTACTTTTCATACCCTTTGGCTACTACCCATGGTAATTGGTGATCAGTATGATGTGGCTTCATGACACATAATGCTTTGAGATGACTTCTAGGTCATCTACAGCAATCAGCCTAGATGAAGACTATTTAATTTAAAATTGCTTATGACAGCTCCTTTAATTTTCAATAAGCTGAAAGAAATAGTACCTTATTGCTCTATGTCTTTTGCCCACTAAGACATCCTGCAAATGGAAACCAAAATATTTAATTTCCATTATTAGTTCACAATGGACACTTTAGCTGGCTGTCACTTGATGTGCATAAGAGGAGAGTTGAGTCTACCTTGCCTATCAGCTGGGTTGTTCGTTCCCAAGGCCACAGGCTAACTCATCCGTTTATAAACATGCACCAGGGCCATGGAGAAGCCTCATCAAGACAGCACAAGTGATCAATCCCATCTAGCATAATTCCTGGAAAATTTGCAACATCCACACCCTCCAAATGGGAACTGGCCCTGCCACTTTCTCAGGAATGAGATTTCATGGTAATTTTTAGTGCTCTTCAGGCTTTATAATTCTGTTCTGCAGGGAAAGCACTATTAACTGTTCTCCCTCATTCAGTCTCTGGCTAGTCTCTACTCGTGCTATTGATTTTTAAATTTTAAAACAGGCCACCTCCGCGGCTTCATTCTACTGCTTCCACCACCACGCCCCACATGGCAGCTGTGTGTCCCTCCCCCCTCGTCTCCCTGAACACTGGTGCAGAATGAGCTTTATTTGCTCCGGAGCTATTTTTATCCCATCTTTCTCCTGCTTGGAGCTCTCCCTTGGCTGACACAATCAAGTCCAAAACCTTCCTTCTGGAACTAGAAGCCGTCTTAATCTGCTGTGGTTTCACTTATACATCCTCAGATCTCATTATTTCTAAACAAATCTTGTCCACATCATTTTGCTTTGGCTCACACTTTGCTTCAGTCTAAAATGTCACTTTTCTTTCTGTGGAAATAGTACATATCTTTCCAAGCTATGCCCCGAGTCCATGCCTTTCATTAACATTCTGATCCATGGTGCTTCATCTCTGACTTCTCGCATACATTGATGGAACACATTTTGGAGCTGGATCAAATACTCTTCTGAGTTGTTCTCTGTGTGTTTCAGTTGATATCAGTCTGCTGTAAAAAAAACTTTCTGACTTCCCATTCATCTACAGAATAAAACTTAAATCTTTCGCATTCTGGATCTTGACACAATAGATTTTAGGTTATGGTCATAAAATATTTCAAGATAAATTCCTTTTAGAATCATGTATGCATAGCAAGACCCTGTCTTAAAAAAAGAAGAAGAAAGAAAAAGAAGGAGAAAGAGAGGGAAATGGAGAGGGAGTGGGAGAAGAAGAAGGAGAATCACGTGTGTTTCTGATTGTTAATACAGGACATTCTTGTCGTGGAACATGTGTAAGTAACAGACCCACATAAAGTAGGAGAAACCACTTGTAAGTCAAGCACTCCAGGGCAGCTCCAATCAGCATCACTAGAGGTGTTCATTACACATGTTTCCACCAACCCATCTGCTTTTGCTTCTCTTTGCCATTACTCCCACAGTTCCTTATGATCTGCGTTTTCCTTCTGAGTCCTCCTGGATGAGTGTACTGATGAGCGAAGAAATGCTCCAACATCACACCACCTGCAAAGTTCTCCTTCACTTGCACTAGTCTGGATCTTGATTGTCCCCCAAAACCCCAGATGTTAAGGGCTGGGTCCCCAGCCTGTGGCACTGCTGGGAGGTGGTGGAAACTTGAGGGGGTGGGGCCCAGTCGGGGGAAGTCAGGTCATTAAGGAATCCTTGAAGGGTATACGGGGAGCCAGCACCTCCTTTCCTGCTTTACTGCTTGGCCACCATTAGTGAACAGTCTCTTCTAGCACATGCTTCCACCATGATGAGTTGAGAGGCCCAAAAGCAATGAGACCAACAGACTACGGACTGAATCAATTATTTGAGCCAAAGTATGCCTTTTCCCTCACAAACTGCTTATCTCAGAGAGTTTGTTGGAGTAGTAAAATGCTGACTAACACACACTCCATCCTAACAGGTCAAGTCAGTTTCTCCCACCAGTCTTCCACACATTTCTTCTCCTGGCATTGCAATATCCAGTATGCCATGCAGTAGGCATTTAGACTCTGCACACACACCTAGCACTCAGATGAGGCTGGGAGCTCAGCAGTGGAAAGAGTGTGTTTCCACCATCCCTGTATCTCTAGCACATAACTGGCACTAAACAAATGGTAGGGAAAAATGAAAACATTAATATTACTTATGGCTTCTTAGTGAACGAAAGACTGAAACTGTACTTTTTTTTTTATAACTTTTCAATTCTATAGTGGTGGACATACAGCATTCTGTAAATGCTTATTGACTTTGCTTGTATTTCCAGCACATCCTATCTTTTGTAATAGAAATTTTGTCCAATTAAGAATGAAAGGTCGGGGACAGATTCTAGCCAATGCATTCTCCAGCCCCACAATACACCACAGTGTATCTCACCATTGTGAGGGCCCGGTGATACCCATGCAGACATCACTCAGATCAGAACAGCAAACTTTGCTAGCACCTTGGAAGTACCCCTATTGCCCCATCCTAATCACTATCCAATCCCTGCCAAAAGTTCAAAGTAAGTTGTTTTGAACTGTAGTTTAATTTTGTACACTTTTGAACTTCAGATAAACAGAATCATATACAATGTGTGCTCTAGCCTTTTTCACTCAATAATATTTTGTGTACTTCATCTATATAATTATAGTTTAGTCACTTCTATTACTAGGTAGTGTGCCATTGTACAATTAAACCATCATTTAACTCTGTGTGTGTGTGTGTGTGTGTGTGTGTGTGTGTGTGCATGCATGCATACATGTGTGCTGGGGATTTAACCCAGGGCCTCACTTATTCTAGGCAAATTCTCTACCACTGATCAATAGCCCCAGCCCATTTTAATTTTATTTTGCGACAGGATCTTGTTAGGTTGCCTAGGAAACTTGTGATGGCCTCACTTCAGCCTCTGAGTAACTGGAATTAAAAGTATATACTTTATCCATTCTATTCTTGATGGACATTTGATTGTTTCCAGGTATTAGCTTTCATTAAAAAATGCGGTTAACCTTCACAGATATATGAAAAGGTTATAGATGTGAAGATATATATAAAGTTATATAAATATGTAATTTTCTTAGCACTTTGTAAACTCAAGATGAAGAAGCATGCTCAATGTAAACAGTAGCCATATTTAAACATATTTAAGTATTAATGAATTTGGTTTTTCATTGGAATGATAATTAAAAGAGGTAGACTATAGAAGATTCAGTTACAGTTACCTTTAGTTAATTTTAACTCATATGCCTTCTTTGAGCCAAAGCAAAATCTAGTCTCTGTAGGTTATATTTTTTGTTGGAACTAAGAATTGAATTTTCACCTGTAAAGGAAATCCAAATTACAAGAAAATTTGGATGAAATAATATACCAGTTATGAAATAGAGAAATTCTAAGCACAATATTTTCCAAAGTGCTTCCGAAAGGATCAATTTAAAATGAGAATAATGCTGATAAACCTCATATTCTATTAATGAAAACTCAATTTCAGGTGGTTTCTGCTGGATGAAATTTAAAAAGTATATACCAGCAGATATGTTGTGGTTTAAGTGGCTTTCACTTAAGCCATGACACCTGTTTTTGCTGAGTATAAAACCAGTTCCAAAACTTGTAAATCAGAAGTTTCAAACCCAAAGTGACTATATTAGCCATTGTTTGGACTTTGTTATTACTTTTCCATGAAGATGCTACCAAAATCTCCACAGGCCTCCTGTTTATTAAACGCATGCTCTGAAATGATGGGAGATAGATACTCCAGTATCATAAATCCAGAGCTGTAAGATTTGCTTTTTCTTTTTCTTTTGAAGCAAATTGCTTAGCTGGGGAAGGTTTAGACAATGTCCTTCCCCCAGTAATGATATCAAAAATATTTAGAAACTAGTTTTAATCACATTGTAGAAATAAAAGTCATAAACTAGTTAGCATTTATAAAATGAAAAAAATCAGAACTAGTGAGTATATTGAAAGTTTTCATTCTTAAAACATCACTGCCTGGCAAGTGTGAGGTATTGAGTTTGATCCCTGATACTTAAAAAAAAAAAGCCAAAACAAAAAACAAACAAACAAAAAACATCAGTGAGGCTAGCTTAGAAGTGAACAGTGATTTAAATTCCTAAGGTAATATTGGAATTTTGAAGGAGTGAAGACTGTTCAGCATTTGGTTTTATAATGTTTGTCACCAGATTTTTATTATTGATGTAAAAGAAATCAATTTTTCAAAAAAAATAGTTGGACTTTGGCAGCTTTGTAAGGAAAGTTGGAGGTGTTAGCGTTGCTCTCAATTTTCAGCACAGTGCTATTGAGAAATCAGTGTTTGGGTTTTGTCTGCTGGACTGGGCTTGGTTTTTATCTTTATTTTAGAGACACCTACTGCAGTGTGCTACGTTTCTTGGCATTGTCCAGCATAGGTAATGTGTACACGTTTGTGTCCACATCCTCACACTTAAATTTTTTGCATAAAATAAATGCTTTTAGATGTCAAAAAAATTTCTAAGGTAAGAACTGTTGATTTAAATTCAGTCCTGATATGCCAGTTTTCTAGAATCAGCCCTTCTATATTTGATCTGTGCCCTTTTGCATTTCCCAATTCATGGTAGCATCATTTTTAGAAAGAGTTATTTTCTTAAAAATTAAATTATCTCACACCCTCAGCATCCTCCAATACCTGCAATGGCTATCAATGTACAAAAAAGGCCAAAATTCTTGACTATGTGACCCCAGACTATATCTATTTTTGATCTAAATTCTAAATACATCTCTGTAGAAACTCTGCTTAACATTGGAATCCTCTATATGCATCATGCGCTTTCAAAACTTTGGATTTACCTTTGTACTTTTTTTTCCCTGGCATGGGCTTCCTACCCATACTTCATGAAATACGTAAATTTTTCATAATGGTCAAGGGCAAGGTTTAATGTCAGCTCCTCTCTGAATGTGAGAAAATACAAACAGATTTTGTATTTGTTTTTCATTGACTTTATTTTGTCCCTATTCCAGGTTGACTATCCCTCTTGCAAAATGATTAGGACCCAAAGTGTTTTAGATTTTGGACTTTTTTGGATTTTGAAACATTTGCACAGAAATAATGAGATTATCTTGAGGTTGGACACAAACCTAAACACAAAATTCATTTGTCCTATACAGCTTACATATATAGTCTGAAGGTGGTTTTATACAATAGCTTTAGTAACTTTGTGCACAAAACAAAGTTTCATGATACAGAACTTTCTATTGTGGCATTATGTCAGTGCTCAAAAGTGTTCAGGTTCAATCCCTGGTGCTGCAAAAAAAAAAAAAGTGTTCAGATTTTAGAGTATGTTGGGGTTTAGATATTCGGATGATGGATACTCAAAATATAGTTAAATTGGTGACATACTTTTTTCCTAGTTGCTCATAATTTTTTTGGAGCAGAAACTAGGGTTTCTTTCTGTGTTGTTAGTGCTTAACCTAGTCTCTTATAGCAAGTGTTAAATTAATTTGCACTTATTCAAATCTGCAAATTCAAAATGTCATACAAGAGGCAAACAAAACCAATGGATTGGAAAGCTTAGGCATGAGTTTTGTTCACAGTTTTGTTACTTTATGTTTGTGGGATCTTGGAACACCACTTTCTTCATGGGGAAAACCAAGAAATTGGTCTTTTTATGTTTAAGGATCTTAGCTTTAATGATGAAAGTAGACATTAAAAAACCCTCTCATTTACACTGAGTGTAACATCTCACATATTCACAATAATAGGAGAATCAAGAACTGGTCCACTGGACAGATGAGAAAATAGAAGCTCTAAGAGTGAGAAAAACTGGAGGTTCAAACCCAGTTTGGCTGATTTTAAGTCCAGTAACTTTATGTAAGGAAACACTTTCTTGATAGGCATGCTTGGACAGAAGCTGTGGATAAGTAGATTTTTATAATGGATGTTACGGTTTAGATCTAAAATGTCCTCCAGAAGTCCTATGTAGTTGGGGGTGGGACCTGGTCAGAAAGATGTGATCACCAGGGGTGTGACCTTGTCCCTGGCTCCTCTTTGCTTTCTCTGCTTCTTGGCTACCATGAGGCTCCTGGTTGCCTTTGCTCCATTATACCCTTCCACCATGCTGTTTTTGCCCTGGAGCCAGCGGACCATAGACTGAATCTCCCCAAAACGTGAACCAAATTGATCCTCTATTTCTTTAAATTGAAAGTATTGGGTATTTTATCCTAGTGATGGGAAAGTGATGAATACAAAGGGTAAATAACCGACTTGCAGCAGAAAAATTTCCAGTCAGGCCTCACAGCAAGGGACTAAACATGGTTTAGTTTGAAAACTAGCTGGAAAAAAACTATATGGAAGCTAGAATCTGGGCTGTTCCATCTGGAAGAATATTTGGGGTTCTGGGGTGTTGCAAAGCAGCTGCATACAACACAGAGGGGTCCCCACACCTGGGGGGAAGTCATGTGAGGTGAAGCCTTAAGAACAGGAACGTTAGGACCTGCCACTTAGGTGAAATGCAACTTTACAATTCAACTCTGTTCCTGTTCTGGAATTTTAAGTCAATAGGCAAACATTTAATCTCCTCTCAAAGATCATTAGGACAAGAGGCTTATTGGGACTTGGTGAGAGAGAGAGAGAGAGAGAGAGAGAGACAGAGACAGAGACAGAGACAGAGAGAGACAGAGACAGAGAGAGACAGAGAGAGACAGAGATAAATACAGGAACGTCTAACAGAAAGTCAAGCTGGAGGAAAGGGGAGATTTGGGGAAAGCTCAGGTAAATTCCACAGACAGATACAAACAACTTGATGGGGGTTCAGGTGATTGCCAACTGATTTTAAGATGATCTGGACCCTGTGAATAAAGTAGAGAAATATATACATATTTCTTTTCTGGGCTGTCTTTGTCTTTGGTTTGCACCAGTATCTCTGAATTTCTATAGGACTTAGGAGACGACAGTCTCAACAACACAGGGTTATAGACATACACATATTTAAGTAGATCATCTCAGTTAGTTTTCATAGATCCTTTTTTCAAAAGCTGCCTACTTCACCCTTTTCCCTCTAATATATATATTAGAAGTCAAGGTAAGTGAAATCACATGAGTAAGCTACGCACTACAAACCATCCACTTGTGCATGTTTTGTGCCTGTAAGTTTTCTTCCTCTGAAGTTCAGGGACTTTCTGGTTCAATCAGCTTACTGGTGATGGCCAAGAGCATAGGTGAGAAATGAATAGGGGACAACACAGGGACTCCTCGGTAAGACCACACTACAAAACTCCTAGCCGCACATCCGGGGCAACAGGGCTACACATTCACACGGAAAAGGGCCTACATTTGGGGATGCTTTGAGGATTTTTTTCTACAGAATCATAATAGAAACCTTTCCAGTGTGGAGGTCTTCTCAGACTGTTCACACTCTAAGAGGAGAAAGAAGAGAAATACAGCCTATTTCTTTTACTTTAAAGATTTCCTTCCTACTTACAGTTGGAAATGAGAAGTGCCAGGGCATAATAAGACATTTGACCAAACCGTTCATATTAGTTTGTTTTGCAAGGGAGGCAGAGATGAGAGCTACTTTTTATATACTGTTTTTAGTATCTTTTTTGCATTTTCTATTCTAAGCATCATTTTATACGATTGTATTTATGAAATCTGCCCTGAAAAACATCATGAGGTTCTTGGCAACCCCCAAACTAGTCCTGTTAGCCTATTTCAAAAGCCGGTATGAATAGCATTTTCCAAAATGTAGTTCTCATGTGGAAAGATGGATGAAATGCAACACCTGTTGCAGGCCACATGGCCAACAACCACTAATTTGTAATCATGTTTGGTGAGAATTCCCACCAGTAAATCTGAGGGAAGCTGGCCAGGTTTATGTCTAGCAAAATGAAAGTTCATCCCCAGACATCTGTATAACCTATACCCGGCTCAAAAATGGGAGGAAGAGTAGGTGGACCTATGAATACGGATGCACAAGTTTAATTTTAAAGAAATCGTGTAGGCAGATTCAGCCCTTCTTGGGAATTTCTGCAAAATGAAACTATGACTAAGAAAAGATTGTATAAAAGTAGATAAAGAACAGCAAAGCACTTTCTCTTCTGGGCTGTCTTTGTCTTTCGTTTGCACCAGTATCTCTGAATTTCTATAGGACTTAGGAGACGACAGTCTCAACAACACAGGGTTATAGACATACACATATTTAAATAGACCATCTCAGTTTTCATAGATCCTTTTTTCAAAAGCTGCCTTCTTCATCCTTTTTCCTCCTTGCCTCAAGCACCTATAGAAGTCACTCTGCTGGTGACTCAAAAATGGTGACCTTTTAGCATTT
Source organism: Cuniculus paca (assembly GCA_004365215.1). NCBI lineage: Eukaryota > Metazoa > Chordata > Mammalia > Rodentia > Cuniculidae > Cuniculus > Cuniculus paca. The sequence goes on along the minus strand of RJWT010052814.1, from coordinate 811 downwards.
GTCACTTGTCACATGTACAATGTACGATTTTCTTTTCTGTAAGCGGCGTGTTCACATTGTTAGATAAGAAACTCTGTTACATTGTGGGCTTATGGGTCAGGAGTTCGTTTGCCATGACCCAGAACAACTCTCTGTGATAGGATCAGGGTATCCTAATTATGCTATCAGCTTTGCTATCAACAGATGGAACATTCCCATATAATGTGGAGTGGAGGACTGTTTCCACATGTGGCTAGTACATCATGCTAACTATGAAAGAGATTTCATCCCCATGTAAAGAAAAAGGAAGACTTCCGAAAGCCATTTCCTGAATGAAAAGCGCATCTTCTGAACGCCACTCCAAATAAGCTGTGTCATTTAGTAAGAATTTGACTACTGAAGCACGAGAGAATTTTTATCATTTGATTTTGTTTTAGAAAGAAATGTAGTGTTTTACAGAATTCCTGGATACTCTGCAAAATTTGGTGTGTGTGTGTTTTGTTTTGTGTTGAGTGGAGGAGAGGGGTCATTTGTTTCAGTGGAAAACACTGCCCTGGGACTCTTCCATGTCCACAAGTGTAGAAAAAAATGCTGCTCTAAATAACAGCCATGTGCGGGCTCACAATGCTACCAAGTTATATTGAAATAACCATGCAAACAACCAACACATGTGGGAACCCCCAGCTGGAGGCCCCATCTTGGCGTGGGTTAAGGGCAGGGTCTTTCTGGCATGTCTGGCACTGGGCACCCACTGCCAACTGCACAGCTGGCCTGGACCTGGGTGGATCCTCTCTTAATCACACTCGAACTGCGAACTCCGCAAGGTGAGATC
>RJWT010052813.1:0-10541 GCA_004365215.1 Cuniculus paca | reverse complement strand
TGGCCTTGAGCTCACTTTGTAGCCCAGGCTGGTCTCGAACTCACAATGATCTTCCTGTCTCAGCCTCCCGAGTGCTGGGATTACAGGTGTGCGCTGCCACGCCCGACAATTCTAATTTTTTGAGGAACCACCATATTATCTTTCACAGCAGCTGCACTATTTTGTTTTCCAACAACAATCCATAAGGATTCCAATTTCTCTACATCTTTATCTTTTTTTAATAGCGGTTATGCTAATAGTGCGAGGCAGTATCTCATTAGAATTGTTTTGAATTTACTTTTTAAGAGCAGTTTTAGGTTCACAGCTAAGTTGGCCAGAAGACAGATTTCCCATATATGGAAAACTGCCCCCCCCCACGTGAATGGCCTCCTCACTACCAACGCCTTTGTTACAACTACAGCTATACTGACGCATCATTCCCACCCAGTCTGACATCAGTGCTGCTTCTTGATGTTGCGTATTTTAGAGGTTTGGACAAACATGTGACATGTGTCCACCATTACAGGACTATAGACAGTAGTTTCACCACCCTAAAAACTGTGCCCCGACCAGTCACCCTTTCCTCCCACCTAACCCCATATTTGTGCTTTCTTCTTTGTGGTGCTGGGGTCAACCAGGGACTGATGCATACCACGCAAGCTTGCAACCGTAAGGCCACAGCTGCAGCCCCTACCACTGATGTTTTGTCTCCAGTTTTGCTTTTTCAGAATAGACACCAGTGTCACCTTTTCAGATTGGCTTCTTTCACTTGGTAACATTCTTGTCTTTTCATAGCTAGTTCATCTTAGTGCTGAATAGTTCATTGTCTGCATATACCACAGTTCATCCTTTAATCTACTCAAGGACATCTTGGTTGCTTCCAAGTTTTGGCAATTCTAAAACTGCTACAAATATTCATGTACTAGTTTTCTTTTTTCTTTTTCTTTTTAAAAAGCAAAACGAAGGATAGAAATGATACAGAATTTCAAAAAAAGGAAATTAACACTAATTAATATATTGCATATTGCTATTTTAGAAGTAGTTGTTCAGGTTACAAGATTTAGGGATGAAAAAAAATGATCAAACATATGTACTAGATTTTGTGTGGCCATTTTGCATTCCTTCGGGTAAATTCCAAGGAACCTGCTGGAACACACTGTGAAGAGTACGCTTAGCTTTGAGAAACTGCTCAACTGCCTTTTTCTGAAGCAGCAGCACTGTCTTGCATTCTCATCAGCAAAGAGTTCTTGTTGCTCCACAGCACGCCTGCATTTGATGTTGTTCAGGGTTTTGACAATTCTAGGAAACGTTTAGTAGTCTTGATAATGTTTTAATTTCCACTTCCCTGATGACATGATGTATTGGGTGTCTTTTCATATGCTTGTCACCTGTATATCTTTTTTTGTGCAATACTGGGGGAATTCCAGGCCAGCTACATGCTAACAAGTGCTCTACTACTTGTACATCTTCTTTGGTAAGATATCTACTAAGGTCTTTGACCTATTTTTAAAATCAAGCTTTTTTTTTTTGTACCTGGAATGGACTCATGACCTTGCGCTGGCCAGGCAGGCGCTTATGCCATTGAGCTATATCCCCAGCCCTCAAGCTGTTTTCTTATGGTTAAGTTTTAAGAGGTCACTGTGGTTGACTTACAATCCCCACATGATTTGTAAATGTAAGCATTGTTTCACATCCTTTTTGGCCCACAGAGTTTAAAGCACACAAAAACCTAGTTTACATTTTACAAATGAGCTTGATGCCTCTTAAACCCTGTCAGTGTAAGGTAAGATAGAAGAAATAAGACCAGCTGGGCCTGGTGGTGCACTCCTGTAATCCCAGCACTTGGAAGGCTGAGGCAGGAGGATTGTTGCAAGTTCAAGACCAGCCTGGGCTACAAAGTGAGCCCAAAGCCAGCCTGAACTGCATAGCGAGACTGTCTCAAAAAGATCCCCCCAAAAAGGAAAAAGACAGAAAGGAGACAAGGAAATTTTATAACAATTGTACTTTGTTAGAAGACTGCAACTTCCAGGACACAGCTGAAGTTATCCAAGGCAATAAATTGGCTCAATTAAGAGCGAGGTACAGGAGCCGGGCCCTGGGAGAATGAGCTGCAAGACCTCTGACCTCCGCAGGTGTAGCTGGGCTTAGGGCCTGTTTTCTAAGGTTGGGGTAACATTTCCTAACCTAAAAAGAGGCTCCCAACAGAAACCTAGACATTCAAGTTTGTGTACGTGCTGAAGGCAAGCACAGTCCTGGCAAAGGGAGTGATAGGTGGCCAGGAAAAGGACAAGTCAAAGAGAGTCACAAGGATTCAGTGAAGTACACGCCGATAACCCATTGATAACTGAGGCCAGAACATCTTGGAGGCTCAACAAAAATTGGTTTGGTGGGATTTTCTTGTCCAGGAATTATATTCGTGCCCCTCTAAAGAATGTCTTTGCTGTGTTTATACTGATAATTTTAGCAATGGAGTCTTTTTTTTTTTAAATATAAAAATCCTCAACTGGGAGTCCTTTTGGCAACCTATTCAATAAAGGCTGCTTTTACTCTGTAACACTTCTGCTCAGTGGGTACTGTACTCTGCCTTTGCCTCATAAACCCTACTCATGTCTCTGGCACATCTTGAAAATTCTTTTTCTGTGATGGGGGTCAGCGAGCTTGCTACAGTGGGGTAGGTTGTATCTGGGAAACGCAGAAACCCAGCCTGGTGACACCTACACTTGGGAAAGTCCTCCTCTATCAACTTGAGAAGGGGATGACTAAGCTTGCAAACTTTCTCAAGGGAAGCCTTCCTTCTAGGACAGCTGCAAAGTTGAAAGCTGAAAACTGTAGGTAGTGACAGATTTAATGGTCCTGTTACTAGCAGGAAAATAACAAGCTCGCCCTCTGGTGACAAGTTAGGGAGATAACAGAAAAAGCAAACATCTCAAAAGCACAACCATCATGAAGAGCATACTCTACCTAGACCCTCAACAGCATAATAAAACGAATTACAAACCAATCAGAATGGTTTATTCATAGGAACAGATTAAAAAACAGTTCAGTTGCAGTGGGAAAAATCTGCTTATAAATTCCTAGCTGGAGTTGTTTTAGGGATGTTTTCCTCGGCATGAGGAGCAGGGCCAGGTGAATGCCCTGGAGATGCTAATTGTTTTTTTCATTCATTCATTGAGATGAAGTCTCACTATATAGTTCAGGCTGGTCCTGAACTTGCAGCAATCCTCCTGCCTTGGCCTCTAAGTGCTAGGATTACAGGTATGTGCCATCATACCTGGCTGAGATGCTAATTTTTAACTTCTGGAAGAAGTCAGGCTTATGTTTCATTTTCTTCAGCAACCCTGAGGTATAACCACCTTTAACTTTCATGTTATACATCCCTCTTGATCTCTATGAATTTATAGGAAGAGTGAAAAAGAAGCCTACACCAGTGAGTACATAAATCAGAGGGTGGCAGTCATGACTATTCAACTGTTCTTAGCTCCTTAAAACCTCTATTTTGTAAATCAAGATACTTTCTGATTTTCAACTTCTTCCAGATAAAATAATGTTAACAATGAATACAGTGTCTGATTCCTTCAGGACCTGTGGCTGCTAATCTTTCCAACTTCTTGCTATCTGTCTCCTTACTACCCAAATGTTTACGGCTCTCTAGTTTGCTTTTTTTTTTTTTTTTTTTTTTTTTTTTTTTTTTTTTTTTTTTTTTTTTTTTTTTGCTGCTACTTTTGACAAATGCAGGAGTTTGAACATTAAGGCCCCATAAATGTGGTTTTCTTCACAGATTTCAATCAGAGAAAGGATTATTAACTGAAATATACACTGCAGGCCACATCTCAGTAGGTGACACTCAGATAAATGGATCTCAGAGCTGCTAAAATCAAATCCCAAGCTCTCCTGCTCCAGCAGGTTAGCTGTCAAGGGCGAATCAGGTCTCAGAAACACGAGGTGCCAGCCTCAGACTGTCTGCTGCCTGAGAGGAAAGTGGGTCACATTACCCAAACGTTAAGGGCTGCACACTTTTCTGCTGTTCTCTGTGCAGCTGCCTGGCCCGATTTTTTAGCACCTCAGCCTTTGCCTCGTCCTTATCAACACCGTCCCCCAACTTGTACATGCGGCTGGCATTGGCACAGGCCCAGATATGGCCCAGGTCACAAGCTTTCATCGAGTATTTACAAGCCAGGGCCATGTCCTTGGGGAAGCTGGGAGCACCCTGCAGGAACATGGCACTGAGATTGAAGCAGCTGGGAGCATAGCCGCCATCACAGGCCCTGGAGTAGTAGTCCCGGGCCTTCCCCAGGTCGGGCTGGTCATCCTCACTGATCTGTCCATCGTGAGCCAGGAGACCAACATTATGACAGGCTTCCGCAGACTTCTTGCCAGGCTTCTCACACGCCATCAGGAAGCAGTTGAAGGCAGCTTTCAGGTCTTGAGTCAGTCCACCTGTGAGGACAGAAAACAAAGAAAAGAATAAACCCAAGCTACAATGGAAACTCGTGTCAGGACAAAGTCAGGCGAGAATTCTGAATAAAGTCTATATCCCATGAGCTAAGGCTCCATGAATGGGAGGTAGGCTGGCACAGTGCAGAACTTTCAGCATTCATAACCATAAACTCTTTTAAAATACTATCTCATGAGGAAGCCCAAAGAATTAAAGAAGGTAAAAATTGGGACTGATAGTGAGGACATAGTATTCTATAATCACTCAACTGAATGTTCACTCATTTAAATATAGGGTTGACCAATCCATTTAAATATATGGTTTAATCTGGAGATTCAACCAACCTCAGATCAAAAATATTCAGAAAAAAAAATTATGTCCTTACTCGACGTGTATAGATTTTTCCCTACTCATTATTCCTAAAACAATACATAGTATAATGTCTATTTATATTATCATTTATATTGTATTAGGTATTGTAAAGAAATCATTTACATTATATTAGGTGTTATAAAGTAATCTAGAGATCATTTAATAGTGTACACGAGGACTGCAAAGGTTATATAGAAATACCATGCTGTTTTATATAAAGGATTTGAGCCACTGAGGATTCTGGTGTCTGCAGGGGTCCTGGAACCAATCTTGCGGTGACTGAGGGATGACAGCATGATGAATGTCTGTTATTTCCCAACTGCTGTGCTATGCATGTCCTGAGGAAGACACCATCCTGCCCTTGTAGATCTTATTGTCTAGTGAGACATATTAAACCAGCATACAAAAAATGTATAATTTTAAGCGTGACAAGCATATGGAGAAGTAGTACCCTTGTCCTATGAAGATGCATGAAGGCCCTGCCCTAGCCTGCGGGCGAGGTCAAGGAAAGTTCCTTTAAGAAGTGACATGTGGCTGGGTCTTGTGGTGCATGCCTGTAATCCCAACACTTGGGAGGCTGAGACAGGAGGATCGTTGTGAGTTTGAGACCAACCTGGGCTACACAGTGAGCTCAAGGCCAGCCTGAACAACATAGTGAGACCCTGTCTCAGAAACACAAGGGCCGGGGACTTAGCTCAGTGACATAAGTGCCTGCCTGGCAAGCACAAGTTGTGAGTTCCATCCCTGGTGCAGGGTGTGGGGTGCGGGACAGGCGAGGAGGAAGATATGACACGTGAGCTCTGATATAATGAAAAGAGACAAAAGAAAATAGGTGAGAAAGTCTTTAGCCAGAGGGAATAAAACAAAGAGCAAAAAGGCCACTGTGATTAGAACTCAGAAACCACTGAGGACGGAAGGGTAGAGAGGCAGCCAAGGCCAGATCACTCAGGGTATAGTGGGTCATGTTCAGGACCCTGGAGTTAACCCTACCAATGAGAAACTGCTACCAAGCGATTTAATTAAGCAGAAGTAGTGACAGAGATTTTTTTTTTGCATACAAAATTTCAAATCCCCATGTACATTTCACTTATTCTAAAAAAAAAAAATTTAAATATTATTCATCATTATCATGAAGTCAACACCATTCCAGTCAAATTTGCAGATAAAATGCTGGCTGGCTAAGTAGATATCAAATAAAAATACTTTGAAAAATTGGGTCACATACATTATTACTACTTTATTTTTTTGTACTGGAGATCAAACTCATGACCTTGCACTTGCCAGGCAGGCGCTTGTGCTGCTGAGCCAAACCCCTGGCCCTATTACTTATTTTATAAATAAAAAATTTAACTTTGATTTTACTAGATTTTATCAGAAGAAAACTTGGTTAAAGTAAAACGAAGGAAATTGTTCGCCTTTAAATTAGCATATCTTCCCCACAGAGAAATTTCCTAAATGAGTGTGTAGAATTAGAGATTAGAAAAAATATGAAAAGATTAGAATCATTGCATTTTTCTTTTAGCTCTCTCACCACTATAAGCAGCGTAGATGCTGGCGCCTCATACTTTCATCTTCCTCCTCCTGCTTTGTGGATTATTTCAACAAACTCAGCAGGCACAGTGGTTAATAAGGCTTGGACTCTGTAGCCAGAAAACCTGAGCTCGTCTTGGCTTCACCACTTCCTGCCTTTGTGACCTTAACCTCTATGCCCTCAATTTCCCTCATCTGTAAAATAAGAGTAACAGTATCTACTTCATAAGTCAAAACTTGAAATCTGTATTTCCAAAGAGCCTGAAAAGTAGCAAGTGCTACCAACAGTTTCTGGTTTATTTATGTAGTACTGGGGGTCAAACCCGGGCCTTGCACAGGCCAGGGAAGCACTTTACCTCTGAGCTACAACCCTGGCCTCACATTTGTTTTCATGCCGTAAACATCTCTATTATTTACAGTGTATTCATTAACTGGCTCAACAATCGTTCTAAGCAGATTCTGTTCATCACTGGCCTTTTCATAAGAGCTTCTCCATTCCTGAATTATCTCTAATTCACCTCTTTACTGGTTGTCAGTAGATTTAACATATTACTGATATGGTGGGTTCAAATTTACAATCTTGTTTCCCACTTGTCCTGAGTAATTTTGCTCCTTTTTTCTTTTTGTGCCTTCTTTTGGACAGTATCTTTCTAATATTCCGTTCATTTCCATCATTGGCTTTTTAGTTATCCCTCCTCTTTAAGTGGTTTTAGTGGTTTACCTAGTGATACTATGTATCCTTATCTTATCACAATCTACCATGAATTAGTATTATGCCACTTTCCATGCAACACAAGAGCTCTGCAATACATACTGTATTTCTGTTTCCATTCTCTGTGCTACCACTGCCATGATTTTTAACTTCTGCATATTACCTATAAGGACAGGTTCCCAGTATCAAACCTCTACACTACTTTACATGTCTCTCTCTAAAGGTGCTTATCAAACCTTTCTAGATGGAACAGGTATTGGTATAAATTTTTCTTCCCTTCCACTGGCCTGTATCTAATTCATTACTTTACCATGTGTAGTAGATACTTACGGAGTACTTTGAATGTCCCAGCACACAATCATTAAAGTCAAGTTGAAAGTCAGAAGAATAAGAAATATCAGAGCACAGAAAAGATCTATTAAATTATGAAAATCAGTAACATTTGTATATACTAACAGTGAACTATCTGAAAAAGAAATCAAGAAAATAAATCACCTGTAGTCCTAGCTACTTGGGAGGCTGGGTCAGGAGGATGCCTTGAATCCACAAGTTTAAGATCAGTGAGGCTCTCAAAAAAACGAACAAACAAGCAAAAAATAATAATAATCTCACAATAGCTTCTAAAAAATAAAACATACGGGCTGCAGTGTAGCTCAGTGGTAGAGTACATGCTCTGCACATGTAAGGCCCAGGGTTAATCCCCAATACCCAAAAGTATAAACATATATATAAAAACTTTACAAATAAATTTCTCCACAAAGGTGAAAGACCTGTACACTGGAAATTATAAAACACTGATGAAGTAAACTGAAGACAGCCCAGATAAAAACAAAAGCTTCATGGACTAGAATAATATTGTTAAAATGTCCATACTACTCAGAACTGATCTTCAGACTCAATGTAACCATTATGAAAATTCCAGTGGCATTTTCCAGAACATATTTTATTTTTGCACTGCAGGGGATTGAACACAGGGCCTCCTACATGCTAAGCATGCACCCTACACCACATCCCAGTTGTTTTTATACATATATATGTATTTAAAAAAATATATGTATATATACACTGGGAATTGAACTCAGGCTCTTGCACTTGCCAGGCAGGCACTGCGCTGCCGAGCTATAGCCCCGGTCTCATTTTCCACAACATAAAATGCAATCCTAAATTCATAAGTGATGGTGACCACTATAAAGCAGCTGTGAGAAAGATTTAAAATTAATCAATTGGAAGGCCGGGGATTTAGCTCAGTGGCATAAGCACCTGCCTGGCAAGCGTGAGGTCATGAGTCTGATCCCCAGTACCAAAAAATAAAAAAAATAAAAATAACCAGTTGGCTTTCTATGTTTACTTGTGAGTCTGCCCAAGGCCCAGACCCCCTTTTCTGGAGATGGGCAGCGGATTCACAGTAAGTGAACCTCTATGCATCACTGGTCCTAGCCGAGGCCTGTAATGGCCTGTGACGCCATGACGCCTCAAAGGACAAGACAAGGCCACAGCTGAGGACGCCTGACTCACAACCCAATTAACTAGATAAAGACTGTAGCTGCAGGCATCTCACTCCTGCTGTGAAGGTCAGTCAATGTGGAGATAAGATAGTTCTAAAGTAATATAATTTATTACTTGGAGAAGTCCTTGAGCTGACCCCTCTAAGATCCTGCTCAATTTCCTGTTTTCCACTCTTAAGCCCTTCCTTGTTTGAAAACCAAATGAATATGGGCTGCCTACAGAAGTTCTCTGTCTAAGTCCCCAGAGAATCTCGAACTCTGCTAGAGGGTTTTGATCCTCCTGGAGCCCTAAAATCATACTTGTCTCTTTTATTTAAGTCTTTGCTGTCCATTTGTTTGGGAGGTTGCAGGCCTGATTAGCCCGTGATACACAGAAGCAACCAGAAAAAGCCCCAAAAGCCACAGCAACGTTGAGCAAAAAGACCAGAAGCATTACCCTACCTGCTATCAAAATATACTACAAAGCTTAGTAATCAAAACAGCAAAAAGAGATAATATAAACCAGTAAAACAGAATTCAAAGTTCAGAAATAAATTCATGCATTTATGATCAATTGACCTTTGACTAAGGAAAACACAGTATCTTCAATACATACTATTAGGAAAACTGGGTATCTACATGCAGAAAAATGAAATCAGACCTTTTATCTCACACCATATACAAAAATAAACTCACAATGGATTAAGATCTGAACTTATAGAACTACTAGAAGAAAACACTGAAAAAGATTCTAACATTGGTCTGGGCACCGGTTTTTCAGATGAGACCCTCCCCCGCCCAAAACATAGGAAACAAAAGCAGTGATAGACAAAAAAATGTTCCAAGTCTGCTTTCCGCTGCTATAACAGAATACTGCAGACTGGGTAGTTTATTTTTTTTTCTTTTGGTGCTGGGAATCGACTGTTGGACCTTGTGCATGCTAGGTAAGTGCTCTACCAATGAGCTACATTTCCCACCCTGGGTAAATGAAGTTTGTTTGGCTTATGGTTCTGGAGGCTAAAAGCTCAAGAGCACGGAACCATCATCTGGTGAGGGCCTCCATGCTGCATCATAACACAGCAGAAGGGCAAGCACACATGAAACAGAAAGAGGTGCAAGTGAGGGAAAGTGGAGCCCAATGTAACAAGCTCCCTCTTCCAATGACTAATTCACTCCCACATGAACACATTAATCCATTCATGAAGACAAAACCTTCCTCACTAATGAGCTTGTAAGGTTCCTTCTCTTAATACTGTTAAAATGGCAATTACATTTCAACGTGAGTTTTGTAGGGAATATTCAAGTCACAATCAGTATGATTGCATCATACAAAAAAGCACCTGCACAGCAAAGGAAACAGTAACAGTGACAAGACAGAATGGAAACAAGTATTCCCAAATCACACATCTGATAAGGGTTTTGATAGGATATTTAAAAAGCCGCACAGAGAAGCAGGAGATAGAGTACTTCAGTGCAGTAGAGAAGCAGGAGATATCTAAGGGAGGAACTTACTGGGAGTGAGGACACAGGGAGGAATGTTCACCCAGTGTGGCTGAACTACTTCCTCCGTCAGGTATGGAGGGGGTGGGGGTTATATGCTCTCTGACCGGAAGGGGACCGCACTGGGGGTGAGCACTGATGACGTGTAACCGACTGGTGGGAATTTTGGCATTTCAGCGCACATAGGAGGAAGCTGTAATCGGGGAGGGAGGGGCTATGGTTTGGCTATACCACTGCCATTATGTCCAGTAATTTATATTAGGACAAAAACCTTTCATTCCCATCTCTATGTTGTTAGAAAATGGGCGAAGTGTCTGTCTCTTTAGCTACTTCCTGCTGGAGGGGGGCATCGTTTTGGGGGGTCAGGAGAGTTGATGGGATGATGGCTGATGTCCATGTAGAGCTGGTACCAGGTGTTTTAGCCAGGACAAGGAGCATTCCCTAAATGCTCGCCTCTTAGACTGGACAGAAATAAAAAACAAACCAGCTGTTAGTGTTATGAGGAGGCAAGTCACTATTCTAAGGAAAG
>RJWT010052812.1:0-10504 GCA_004365215.1 Cuniculus paca | reverse complement strand
TATGGTTGGAAGCCAACATGTCCCTCGAAAGGGCTCACTGGGTTCAAAGTTTGGTTGCTGATACGCTCTGGGAAGTGACTAAGTCACGAAAGCTCTAACTTCATCACTGGAGTAACATAATTTGATGACATCATTAGTGAAGTGATGGAAACAGGACATGGAACCTAGATGAAGGATACACATCATGGGGGTCTGGATTTAGGGTTATACCTGGTCCCCTGCCTCCTCCTCTCTGATTCCTTCCCCCCATCTGCTTCCTCACCATCACGTGAGTGGCTTTTTCCCCCACACCCTTCCACCATGACATTTCTTTCACAGTGAAAGGTCTGAAATCAATAGAGCTTGCTAATGATGGAATAAAGCCTTTGAAACTGTGAGCCAAAATAAATCTTTTCTCTTTCACATTGTTAACCTCAGGTATTTCAGCACAGCAATGGAAAGCTAACACAGAATAACCAAAACAATTTTTTCTTAGAAAAAGAATCAAGTTAGAATAAAAGAACATATTAGAAGGGAGAGAATTGTAGTATGTGATTTCCAGACTTACTACACAGTTAAAATGATGGAGACAATGTGATATTGGAGAAAGAGTAGATATATAGGTCAATGGAGTAGATGAGAAAGTCCTGATATACATGGGAGGGGGTACATATAAGGCAACTGATTCATGATAATGTTGCAAAAGCAATTACATGGAGAGAGAATGGCCTTCTCTACTAATAGTGCTGGAACAATTAAATAACCATGAGAATAATACCTCAAGCTAAATCTAATAGCATATGCAAAACTTAGCTCAAAATAGACTATAGACTTAAATGCAAAAGCCAAATAAAACCTTCAAGAGAAAATAGAAAAACTTTGTCATTTTGGATTAAGCAAGTTCTTCTTAGATATGGCCTGAAAAGTGGTACCTCAGTTCACAAACTTAATTCTTCGCACAACTCTGGTCACAAACTGAATTGGACAAGGACCAAATCAATTTCAGTGGTTAGGTTCAATATTGACCTTATGAGGAAATTTGATTCAGTTCTCATCCAGTTCAGTTTGTGACCTGAATTGTGGGAAAAGACTAAGTTCGCAAACAGAGGTACCACTGTATAATTCATAAAAGGAAAAAAGTATAAATTGTGCTCCATCAAAATTAACAATTTATAATCTTCAAAAGACATCATTAAGAAAATCAGTAAGAAAGCTACCAACTGGGGAAAATGATTTTTTAATCACGTATCTCCCAAAGAACTTGAATCCAGACTATGTGAGGAATACTCAAATGAACAAAGCAAATACAAAAAGGGGTAAAATATTTGAACAGACACATACAGGAAAATATATGGATTACAGTTAAGCCCATGAAAAGCTGCTAAACACCATTAGTCATCAAGCAAATACAAATTAAAACCACAGTGTGATAGCACTGCAAATCCATTAGACTTTAAAAAAATTTAAATTCCAACAAGTACTGATTAGAGCATGAAACGGCAGGAATACCCATACCTAGCTGTTGGGAGTGCAAAGGGTAACAGCTGCTTTGGAAACAGCTGGCAGCTTCTCACGAAGTTGAATATACATTTATCATACAATGTATCTTGGTTACTTTTCTCTCATTGAGACAAAATACCTGATGCCCAAAGTGAAGCAAGGAAAAGTTTATTTAGCTTACAGGTTTTTTTAGTCTATATTCAGCTGGGTCCAAGGCAGGGTGGCATGGCTGAGGGGCAGCTGTTCATGGTGGCCCGCAAGTGGCAAGAGCAAAAAGGGAAAAAAACACACCTGCTTCCCTCCCTTATATAGTATGCGCTGGCTCTGCCCCTGGGCAGGTGCAGCACTCACACCACCAATCCCAGCACTAGACAATGAACCAATCACAAATGCTAGACTCAGCCACTTCCATGACTGCATGAAGCTTGGGGGGCCACCTAGACACAAACCATAACACAACAATCTCACTCACAGGTCCTTCTTAAGAGAAATGAAGATGCATGCTCATACAAAAACCTGCACATGCTTATAGAAGTTTTACTTGTCACCCCCAAATCTAGAAACAACCCTAATATTTGTCCACAAATCATAGTATATCCCCAAGGGTGGACATTACGCTAATACTAATGAATGAACTATGCCCGTGGACTTCAGATGCATTATGTCTGGTGTAAGAAGCCAGATACAAAGGCTATACATACTTTACAATTCCATCTGTGGGACATGCTGAAAAACACAGAAGTATTGGAACAAAATATAGATCATCAGTTGCCAAGGACTGGGAGGACTGAGTTGTGTTCTGACTACAAGACTACTCTTGTAGTCTTCCGTGAATGTTGTATATGTTCATCAGAATTGACAGGGGTGTACACTAAAAAGACCTGACTTTACTATATACAAATTATACCTTAAAGGAGAGAGAGAGAGAGACCGTGCCTCTCATATCAAATAGATGATAACCAAGGCATTCAACACTGACCAAATAACTCAGTAAAACATCTTTAAAAAGGAAAGGTTTATGTTGGCTCAGTTTCAATCCATGGTCTGCTGACTGCCCTGCTGAGGGCTTGTGGAAGAAGGGTGGGATACAGCAAAGCTGTTACTTAATGATCTATCTCCTGAAGAACTTGTACCCCAAATACGTGACCAGTACTGCAACAAAGCAGGCAAGTATAAAGCATTCTCCAGGAAGCAAAGAGAAAGAGGCAGAGGCAGAGAGAAAGGGGACTGAATATGGTCCCCAAGGTAGGACTCCAATTACCTCTCCTTCCATCAGGCCTAATGCTCCCATCACCTCCCAATAATGCCATCAAATTATGATCTTATTGGTGGATTAACCCCTGAGGAAGTTAGCTAGCACCCTCAGGACCTAATCACATCCCCAAAAGCCTAAAAGCTGGCAACCAAACCTTTAAGCACTTGAGTTTTGGGGGACTTTGAATTTCAAATTCAAAGCACAACACCACCCTTTTTCAAGGGCAAAGAAAACAGAAGGCCAGCATTCAGCGTTAGCTGGAGACATGCTCCCTTCTCACCAACCTTATGGAAGAAGACGACTGCAGTGTAAGTGGTGCTGATACACCAGCACCCAGCAGAGCCTTTCCCCAAACCCGTATGACTGCAAAAGAAGCCAGTGGTATTCCTGCTTCTGTCATAGAGTACCTGAAGTTGCCTCAGCCTTCTCTTGTGGGAAACTCAGCACTGACTTGTTCCAGGCCTTCAGGATAGCGAGGGGTCCTCCCTGCCTTCTCCGGAGCTTCCCGCCCACTTTATGGAGACACACACACTGCAGCCTCTTCCCAGGCCTCTGTCCCCCAGGCCTGTGCATCCCACTGCTCCCACCATCACCTACAGAGCACTGAGCCTCCCTCTTCCTCCAGGACTCTGTGCTCTCTCAGGGAGTCAGACTCCTCCTGCCCCATGACTGCGGACAGACCCAAATTCTCTGCTGTTCAGTATCTTCAGTGGCGCTCGTCTCTGGGAGAAAAATCAGTCTCCAGCCAGTTCCCACCTTGAGCTCTTCTCCTCCCTCTCTACCACATGTGAATGATGGGCTTTTCTCCTTAACAGAAAAGAGAAGAAAGCGAACATCCTGCCTCCCTCTGGCACCCTGTGGGTGTTCTGTGGAGGAACAGTCTGTGTCTGGAGCGGGTGGAGACTGGTCAGAGTGGGCTCCCAGTACCTGGCCTCCCATCTCGGTCGTTGCCAGTAGCTAATGTCACCCAGTGCTCCCAGTGCCGAGCACCCACATCCTCTCACTTACCCAGAATGATCGTGCAAGGCTGGTTGGCGTGGTCCAACTAATGGACATCTTCAGCACCAAAGCCACTGAGGGATGGTATGTACCCCACTAGCAGAGGTCCAAGGACCCCGTATTTCCCGGGGGAGCAGTAGTGCTGTGGGTCCCATCCCTGCCCATGTTGGCAGCAGGATTGCTGGCAGTTTCATTGTTCTCCCCAACAGGTACACTTTTCACAGAGGAAAGACAGTTGAAATCCACCCAGCACTCTCCTTTCTGATAAGCCACGCCGCCCTGGGGACACAGTAGGGCCCTGTGGATTTGTGTGGGATGCAGGAACGGGCCACCTAGAGTCACTTTGGGGACCAGTTTCCTAAGAAATGCCCACTGGTCCTTGGGACGCTCGGCTGGGCCTGTCAAAGCACATAGACAGACACCCGTCAGCTTCCCCCAGGGCCAGGCCGAGAAGCCCTTTCTGCTCTCCCATCTCTGGAGGCATCCAGCCTCAAGCGTCTGAACTGTGAGTATCCTGGTGGGAGAACGGCCACTGCCACCACTCCTATTGCCCATAGCTTGCCTCACTTTTTGACAGCTTGTCCCCTTGACTGGCAGTACCAATAGAGAGGTCAGGCCCACCATGACCAAGGTCTCCTTTGAGATCCTCCACCATGGCAGGGAGATCTGGTTTTAGTTTTGTTTCAATTGTTTGCTAAAACTAATGACATGCTTCTTAATTCTCTGGAGCTTTGGGAAGACATACAAGAAAAAAAAATCAGCCTTCAACTCATTTTCTCTCCACCTTCCCCAAATGAAAGGGAAGACAGCGTGGATGCCTGTGGTTAATAAATGCAAGTAGTTTAAGTCAAACCCCTGCTTCCCCTGGGGTGAGATATGACTGTGCAGCTCCCCGGTGTCTTGGAAGCAGCTCCTTTCAACAGGTTTCAATGAGCGCCGTGCCAGCCACGCAACTCTCAGGCACATCAAACCCAAGAGTTTGTCACCTGGAAGCCCCCGTGGAAAGATGCCGGGGGCAGTGGCGTGGAAGGAACAATGTCTTGTTAACTCTTTTCTTTAGGGGCATATTGCACCCCTCTATCATGCTAGGTTGCGTTTAGCTTGGCCTTGAAGAATTGGGACATTCTGCATGCAGCACAGGCTATAAATTCTTTTTCTCAGCTAGCATGAGCCAAATATAACAGGTAGCTGTCCGGACCTGTTTCAGAAGGATAAACCCCAGCTAAGCACATAAATGACATCCACTGCCTTTTATCATACAAACATAGCCAGAGAGCCAAATGCATCAAAGGGCCTAAACACAGGTTCTCATTGTTATCTCATTAAGTCCATTAAATAAGTAGGAAAGAAAATGCTTTCACATCTTGGGCCTAGTCTAAGCTATCAGGGAACAGATTAGAGTTAATTAATGCTGTGAACTCTGAAACCGGCTGCTGGCGAGGCTCCCGATGGAATCCAGGTTCACACCTGTCACAGATGGAGTCCAGAAAACCAAAGTGGACAATGACATGCCCCCCTTTCCTGCCCTGACACCCCCAACACTGTAATCCTGAGTGCCTAATCTGTAACTCACAAACCTTGATCGGGAGATAAACCTCCACACCCAACACAGGAAATCAGTGGACTCCAAGCAGAAATTGTGCGAAGGTCTCTCACCAGCAGCGCTCCGGAAATTGCCAGGGGTTGCAGGCCACAAGCAAGACTGCTAAGTTGCTTCTGGCAAGTTGGAAAGAGCTTGCCAATTACCCCTGCAACTGGATAAACAGGGATTTTATGTGGTAGCATGAATCAAGAGATAAAAATTCCACGGAGGGGGTGGAGACTAAACCCTGAATGTTAATTGTGAACTGAAAAAGAAGGAAGGAGGGGGAAAACCCATAAGCCTTTGTTGGGTTGTGCTGTGAACACTTGAAAGGTCCTCCTGTTCCCAAATTCATTTTTCCTGTTCCCCAAAACCTCCAGACCGAGCATCCAACTAGAAGGGAAGGAGTGCTGTCTCCCATCCCGGGTTTAGGTCAGCTCCCCTCAAACCACTCTTCGACAGCCAGTGGGGGGTGGGGGAACCCTCAGACTACAACACCTCGAAGTGTTTCTAATTTAAACTCAACAGGCTGCTCCCAGGATGAAACCCAAAGCAGATGGAAGTTCATAAACAGCTGCCTAAAAAGGCTCAAAACAAGGAAAATCCAACACAGAAGACATTTTGGCCAGCCAGGTGTGGGAATCCTAGCTACCCGAGAAGCTGAAGCAGGAGGATCTCAAGTTTGAGACCAGCCAGGACAATGTAATGAGATCCTGTCTCAAAAATAAAAAATGTGTAAGGGGCAGGGCATAGTTCAGTGGTAGAGCCCTAGGCTAGCATGCATGAGGCCCTGGATTCAACCCCCAGTGCCCCCAATAAAGGAGGGGCCAAAAAACAATGACTTTATTTTTGTCTTTCTGCACTCCTACTCTGCTCATGGTCTTGCACCTGACAGTTCCTTAAAGTGTGGAAAACAAATTCAAATGATGAAACTGGAGAATTGATACTTTATTTAGATACTAGATTTGGCCATACATTGAACCATGTATACTTGTATATATACAGAAAACATATATGTGTGGAGCATATACATGGTGAAAAAGATATATGTATATACATTTGGAGATACACGTGGAGAAAACATACTCAGAGATATATTTGGAGAGAGCTATATGGAAAAATACATATATTTGGAGATGCACACAGATGTACATATTTTGGAGCATATATATACATATATATTTATATGAAGAAAATAATTATACACCCAAGTGTCAGCTGGGGTTGGCCCCACACGGTGGGAGTTTGCACAAACGGCACTTTACTTCTTTCTTTCTGTATTTTCCAAACAGTATATTAGGAACATTGCTAATTCTACAATGGGAAAGAAATAATGAACTTTGCACTTTTAAAATACTGAACTGTATTAGGAGCATGTGTTGATTTTTATATGGGAGGATAACTAAAACTTCATAGTCCACAGAGTCTGAAGCCACACAGACTGTCTTATTGCTCCCCTCCTCCAAGGAAGCAGAGGCATTCAGCTCCGTAGATTTGCCCTTTCTGGGCACCCAGCTGGCAGGTGGAGAGGAGCACTAGGCTGCAGGCAGATGCACCCCGCCCAAAGTGGCGCTTCCGAAACACCTCTGGGTGGAGAGGGTGCATCCTGCCCATGCTCGGCAGACTTGGCAGAGTGGCACCAAAGGAAAACCCAGGAGAAGCTGGGGGTACAGACTCCGGTGCCACCCAGCACAGTCTGCCCCACCTCACTCCCCTTTCCTGTTTCCCAGGTCAGAAAGGAGTCAGGGGTTCACCTCCTCTTTTTGCTTTTCTTACTTTGAAGACACTGAAAGTTACATTGATCTCCCTGGGGTTTGGCCTATGTTAGACCTCCCATTTGCCTTACAAACTTTTCTTTTGGTCCTCCCATCTCATTGTCATCTTTTCTCTTGCTTCAAACTTCAATTTGTCTGATGTATTGCCTTACACACACACACACACACACACACACATACACACACACGAGAAGCGTGCAGTGTTTACATGCAGTTTGTGTTCTCAGTTTTGTTTTGTTTTTTAATTTTTTTTGGTACCAGTGATCGAATTCATGATCTCTTGCTTGCCAGGCAGGTGCTTATGCTGCTGAGCTAAATCCCCGGCCCCAGTGTCCTCAGTTTTCATGAATGAGCCTTTCCACCAGGTACTTCTTTCAGGAGACATTGTGCTTTGTAAATCTCACCACAGTGTCACTCCAACAGTCCTCAGATTTGACAGACAATTAGGGAGCCCCCCGCCCCACCCCAGCGAGCACTCTGATGACCCTAAGACAGATCCTGCATGGAAGTTGCTCAGGCCAGGGAGAAATGAGGCTCAGGGACAGGCCTCTCTGCCTCGATTCCCTGTCCTCCCAACTGGGATGATCCCATGGAACCATCCGGAACTACGCTGATGATCTCCAGAGCCCTCCCAACCTCAAGGCCCTGCAGTGCCATGCCCAGCAAGGGGTCTTGCACACATGGGAGTCACTTGGCTGCAGGCGCATTGAAATGATGGTAATGGCCACCGTCTCACCAGAAAGCTACTCTGATGTCCTTCCTCGCATCATCTTGCTGATTTGCTCCCAAGCCCTCGGAGGATTCTCACGTAAATGATGCCAGGCTGAGAGAGGGTGCCCAAGCATGCATATTATGCGAAGCAGTGCCAGGACAGGAACTCTATTAGATACCCCAGTCCTGAATCCAGACAGGGCTGCCACTCCACCCCAACACCAAGGAAGCCTTTCTCGGAATTTTTTTGCATCCAGAGGAAAATACCCTGAGCTGCCCCGTTCTTCTAAAGACTCTCTCCAAGCCCTACTAGGGCTAAATAGCTCCAAACTGTCACTATCGGGAACAGAGGAAGCTGCCACATCCCACTCTCACAATGAAGACAGGGAGTAAGTTGGGAGTTGTGTGGATAAGGACCCCCTGCTTACCCGCTCACCCAACCAAAGCCCTGGCATCAGTTAGGGGACCAGGCTGGACTGGGGATCAGAAATTTTAAAAGAAAAAACATTGATCCTCTCATGTAGGCAAGACTGGTGACAAAAAGTGTTTGCTCTTCGCTGACCAGAGTTTAATTGCCAGCCATTAAGTTGGCCCTATACACACTGATATGGGGAAAGCACAGCCTACCTTTGTAGGAAAGAGACCCTTGACCATAGGAACTAAGATGTGTCTCCACAGTTTGGGAGTTGGCAATCCAGTGGTGAGTTAATGAGTTTATTAGTGAATTATTATTGATAAATTGGTGAATGTAAGGATAAAATTGAACCATTCAGCTTGGTTACCACCCAGAGCAATTGTGACAACTGCAACACTAGTCAACATCCATCCATCCTTCTACTCATTCATCCAGCTATCCAGCTATCCACTCACCTAACCATTTATCTATTTACCTATCCATCATTCCATCCATTTAGGCATTCATCCACCCATCCATCCATTCATTCGTCTACCTACCCTTCTTCCCATTATCCACCCATCCATCCACCCACCAATCTTCCATTCATCTATCTACCCATTAGTCCATCTTTCCATCTATTCATCTACTTACCCTCCATCCATTCATCTACCTACACACCTATGCATTCATCCATGCATCTATCCACCCATTTTTCCATTCATTCATTCATCCAATCATCCAATCATCCAACAGTCCATCCACTCATTCATAACATACCCACTTATGTGCCAGGCTCTGAGTTCTGCCTTCTGATGCTGTTCTCTCCCCATGCACACAACCGCTGCCTAAAACAATGAGACTGAGACTGGTATAGGGGTTACTGTAGAGAGCCCCCGGGAGCCCAAGGAATGTCCCCATATGGCACCCAAGGGAAGGTAGACAAGAAGGCACCAGAACTCAGGTAGTTAGGGTCAGAATGAGGAGCCAAACTTCCAACCACAGACTAGGTTCTTGTCCAGGCTCCACTGCACATGAGCCATGTGACCTTCAACTTCTCTCCAGGGAGTCTCAGGATCTGAGAAGGTCAGATCCTCCTCTGGCCTGGCCCCTACTTCATCCAGAGCAGCCCAGGAAGGCAGCCTGATGTTTATTTGGTTATTAGATAACCAGGCCCAGCACCATTTCTTTGATCAGACACCCCTGATAACAAGCAGAGGAAACAGACCATTTTATAGCAAGATTTTGGAGCGTGATCTTATCTTCCCGAGGTGCTTTTAACAGGGACAAGGATGGGGAGGTAGCTGTTTGAAGAGGAGAGGGAGGGAGGGAGAAAGGGCATGACCCCCAGTGCTTTCCCGTCCACTCACCCTGGACTTTGGCTTAAGGGGAGGGGCAGGAAACACACATAGAGCAGGAAGGCTAACCTCCTCTCTCCCACTCAGGAACATCTGGTCTGTAGCTGCCCCTCCCTCCTCCTGTCTGTCCCCAGCAAGACTCCCGTGTCCAGCCTAAACCCTGGGCAACTCTGACCACCTAGGGAGCCCCCTGCAGTTAATGCAGACAGCCAGCTCTGGAGGCCAAAATGCAATAAAGCCCTTGGACATGACTCGCAGCCGGCACAGATGACCTTACAGCAGCTGTCATTTCAAATCTGCCCCAGCCAAGGTTCTGCAGATCAGGAAGAAGTCAGAGCTGAGCGCCTATCGCGGCTCCTCGTGCTAAAGGCAAGGTCCAGACAATCTTCCTTCATCTTCCCTCCTTTCTTTCTTTCTCTCTTCCTTTTGGTTTTTGTCATGGTTAAAGATATGTTTGAAGCCAATGAATGAGTCTTAGCTTCAGTTTCCTTCTTTCATTCTCATTTGATCTCCTGGTAGTGCAAGGAGAGTCCTGTTCAAGCGCCCTGTGGTATCCATTGTCTTTGGGTTGTTTTGTTTTGTACTCTTTTGGAGGAAAGCACAGGTTCCTCCACACAGGCAGACATGGGAGTTCAGCTGCCCAGGGCTTCTGTCTCCTCATCTGTGTGATGAAGAGCACTAGACCACTCAGCCCAGCGTCCCTTCCAACTTCATGCACTGTCCTGAGCTTGGTGCTCCTGCGGGACTTAGCTAAGACTTGGAGTGTGGAGGACTACCTGGATGACTCTCCTTGAAAGAAGAGCAATTGTCTCCATCTTGGCTAAACCTGGCCCTATCTCCATGTACTGATATGTACAGAGCTGGCTAGGACTTTTCCTTATCCCTTCAATTGACTTTAACGCAGATCGGTGCTGATGTGTAGTCTTTGAAGCAAAGTGTCAGGTCAGTGTT
>RJWT010052811.1:0-10505 GCA_004365215.1 Cuniculus paca | reverse complement strand
ATTTTAAAGAAAAAAGGGAAAAATCAGAAAAATCAAGAAGCAACAAACTGAAAAAACAACAAAAGCAAAATGACAACAATGACAAAAAACAGCTATAGCTCTGTAGGCTTTCAAAACAAGATGATAGGAAATGAACAATGGTTATTATACTGCATATTGTTATCTTCAAAATAGTTGCTCAGGCTACCAGATACAGGAATAAAACAAAACAGTAAAACAGAACAAAACACTGGATTTCAAAAACAAGACAGAAGGAAATCTCCCACAGTTGCCACATTACACACTACCATCCTCCAAACAGATGCCCAGACCACAGCCCCAGGCCTGCAAAGTCAATCGAACAATACAAGCACCAAGCTATCACTTTCACCTCAGGTGCTATCATCTCACCCTGAGTTCCTCTGAGTCAGCCAGTTGTTGGGGGGGAGGTAGTGGTGGGGGAGTGCTTTTCTGGTTTCCCGGCCCACACACCGCCTGGCTCACAAGAAGACATGGTTTATCTTCTTGTTGAGTCTTCTCCTGTCCCCTATGGCGCACCCTCGCTCACAGAATGGCATGGTGAATCTTCTTCCTGAGTGTCTTCCTGCTCCCCAGGGTGGACCCTGGCTTATGGGAAGGCGTGATTCATCTTCTTCCTGAGTCTCTTCCCATTCCCCGTGGCAGACCCTTGCTCATGGGAAGGTGTGGTTTGTCCTGTTGCTGGGTCTCTTCCCGTTCCCCATGGTGGACCCTGGCTCACAGGAAGGGATGGTTCAGCTTCTTGCTGGGTCTCTTCCCATTCCCCATGGTAGACCCTGGCTCACAGGAAGGCATGGTTCAGCTTCTTGCTGGGTCTCTTCCCATTCCCCATGGTAGACCCTGGCTCACAGGAAGGCATGGTTCAGCTTCTTGCTGGGTCTCTTCCCATTCCCCATGGTGGACCCTGGCTCACAGGAAGACACGGTTCAGCTTTTTGCTGGGTCTCTTCCCATTTCCCATGATGGACCCTGGCTCATGGAAAGGCATGTTCTCTTTTTTAAAGCAGAACAGTGATCAAAATTTTCTATGGTTTAGAAGTATTTCTCAGGTGACCATGTGAAGAATGAACTGGAGAGAGTATGTCTGGGGTTGGGACTGATGAGGAAGCCACCCAAAACTTGAAATAATTAGTAAAGATTGAGGAAAAGTCACAGCCAGGTGGAATGGAAAATGGGGAGGAGCAGGTGAACTCCATGACCAGGTCCTTTGAGAAAGGGATGGGTTGCGAGTGTATGGATCTATCAGTGAGTTTCAGGGAAGTTGGCTCTGATGTGAGCCATCCAGCCCTGGGTAGAGGAGAAATAAAAGGCAAAGACTGGCCAATTTATACAACAACCCAAAGCCCACTTACTTGAAAAGAAATCTCTGGAACCCCCAGCAGTAGAGTGAGAAGATGCCCATGGACAGAATACATGGAGTAAGAAAGGGAAGGGGTCAGCATGCAACAGAAGGACAGTTGTGTGCAGAATGGGAAACTGTGAGTCAATTCTTTTTTCCTTTGCCTGATTTATATTCTTCCTCTGGCTTAGCCTTGTGTGATAGGACTTTCCCATTCACTACCCAGTGTTATCATTGAACCATCCTTAACAGGGTTAAAGTTACAGTGGTCAGCCTCGACCCTGAGCCTTCAAACCAGATCTTTCCACTTGGACCTGGGGTATTTCAGGCCCTTTATTACCATGTGATTTCTGCAGCTCCCAGTGAGCACTGTGGGCCTGTCCAGCTTACTCCACTCCTCCCTCACCCTATACCTAGCCTCTTTCCTCTTGCCTTGCTTGCTCTTTGATCTCAGTCCTGGGAAACATTGAGTCTCTTGTTCTGATGCTGACGTCCCAATGACATATCTTATTCTTATCACCTGGGATATCCCCAACCTGTCCATTTGTCTCCAACTTTCAAGACCAGACCCAGTACTAGTATTGTCCAAAAGTCATCTGGCAACTATCTGCTGGAAGGTACATCAGTTCACCCAAAGTTACACAGAGAGAGCAGCTGAGTTAGATCTAAGTTAAGCTACTCCATCCCAGAACTCTAGAAACCCTCTGAACCACAGGGAAAGAGAGCAAGGGATGGTCCCAAGGTCATACTGCTGGTCTCCAAGGACACTAGCAGATGCTCCCTGCCCAGAGCCTGGGGGCCACTGGAAACAGAGCACAGAGAAAATGACTGTCTGCGGCAGACAAGCCTCAAAGTTGATTTCCCAGGAGGAACCCAACAAGGCCCTTGAAACGTGGACATCAAGGAGAAAAATCAATCGTCTTTTAAGTTTTCACCTTGATGATTGATCTGCTGCTTCCAGCCCCTTTTTTCTCTCTCAAGTCTCCAGATAGGGCCTCTCTCACTTCCATATTTTTTCTTTCTCATCTTTATAAAGTACGGAGTTTCCTAATCATGATCTGAAACAGAAATTCATTGCTCTATGCAAACTTACCAGGTAGGGGTCATGTGATTCCAAACTTTTTTATTTTCTCTGAAGGAACCTGGTCCTGGTAGGAGAGACAGGAAGAAGAGAGACAGGAAGAAGACTCACATTTGCTGAGCTCCTGCTACATGCTACATCCTCTCACAGGGACAGCATCACCGCATAGGTAGTCATCTCCCCCCAGTCCTGTTTAGATGCAGCTTGTTGACCCCACATCTCAGATGAGGACACAAAGTTCAGAGATGTAACTTTCCCAACACTAAAGATGCATAGTTTGCAGGATTGCAAAAGGCAACCTTGAAACCTTGGCCTCCTTTCTGCCAGGGTAAGGACTAAGCACCCCAAGCGGAATTAGTGCTCCAGATGGGCTGTGTTAGAACTTCTCTGGTCCTTGACCACAATGGGGTTGTTATGGATTAAAAACTGGTGGTCAGCTTGGCACCAGCTGAATTAAATTGGCATGGTACTGCATTTAGACAACCCACCTGAGGAGACGTGGAGAGGAAGAGCAGAGGCATTGTGGGTTCTCCTAAGTGCTGCTGTTAGGAGCCACTGGTTCTCCTGAAGGAGCTTGTCAGACTGGCTCCCCAGTATGACTTTGGCCATTATCATCGGAGGAGCTCGGGACCTTGTCGCTGAGAGTGGCTGTGGTTCACTTTGGGGAGCTCTGGTCCTTAAGTTGAGCATCACTTCCTGGCTCCGGAGGGGAAGATGGTTGCTGTTTAAATTACAGGAGAAGTCACACTGGCTTCCTGTCATGTACTCAACTGTTCTCATCATTTGGAGGAGTGCAGAACCTTGTCGCTGAGGATGGCTGTGGTACTTTTCAGGGAGCCCTAGTTCTTATTTGAGCATTGCTTTTTGCCTCCACTGTAGAACTCTCAATCTACTAGCACAGATCCTTCATCCTGCTGGCATAGACATTCTAGCTTCCACTGCTGGCCTATGGGCCTTCCCAGTACAGACTTTGGTGTCGTGGACAGATTTCCTACACTTTCTTGTGTTTATCACTGGGTAACCATCATAAATAATATTATAAATTCTGTGTCCTGATTGTAATCTTTCTCCCTGCCACCCCTGACTACAACAGGGGTTATCCAGGAAACCAGCTCCTGAGTAATAAAGGGATTTGTGGAGTGCTGTTCAGTCAGTCAGTCAGTCAGTCTGTACTGAAAGCTACCACCTCCCTTGGGTGCTGGGCACTGAGGGCAGAGATGAAAACAAACCAATTCTTTTCTCTCCTAACATTATGGTCTGGTAAGGAAATAGATTGTAAGAGATTATGAAAAGTGTAGTAAGAGTTTGTCTTTGTCCATTTTGCTTCCATAACAAAATTCCTGAGGATGAGTGTTTCATAAAGAAAAGAGATTTACTTTGGGTCATGGTTCTAGAATTCCAAGAGTAGGGTACTGGCATCTGCTGGGCTTCTGGTGAGGACCACACAGCAGAAGGACATCGAATGTTGGAGGCAAAAGAGAGAGGGACAGAAAGAGAGACAAAGACAGAGACACAGAGAGAGACACTGAGACAGAGAGACAGGAGGGAGGAGTCAGCTTGTCCTATAATAATTTGGTCTTATTGTAACCAATTCAGTCTTGCGAGAGTGAGGATTCACTCCCAAGAGGAAGGCACCAGTTCTTCTTACTGTCCTAATCACTTTATAAAGTCCTGACAACTTCTCAACACTGTTACACTGGAGACCAAATATCAACATGAGTGTCGGAGAGGAAAAACCACATCCAAACCATAGCAGAGCTATAAGTGCAGGGTACTTGGGATCATATGCCAAAAACCCCTGATTTCTTCCTAGGAGAAGGCTTCCCAAGGAAGAGACTGAAAATCTGAGACCACCATCTTGTTACATAATGCATGGATTAGTCAGAAGTCCATCATGATAACAAATTACCTGATACTGGCAACTTTTGAGGTAAAGAGAAGTTTACTTAGTTTATAGTTCTGGAGGTTAAAAGTCTAGTATTGGGGGTTTCCATTTGTTTGGCCTTGGTGAGAGCAGAGGGTAGTGGAAAGTCATGGTGGAAGCACAGGAAGGAACAGTCACATCTTGAATCAGCATGAAAAGAAAAATGGCACAAGAACAAGCTTGTCTCTATTATAACAATCCTCTGCTCTAGTGATAATTCAAAAGGTTGCACTTCAACTATCTTCCAGTGACTTAGGAACCTCCCACAAAGTCCCACCTCCCAAAGGCTCCATCGCTCCTAATGGTATCACCCTGCCAGCCAAGAATTCAGTTATGATGAATCCTTGGGGGACACTCAGATTAAACAATTAAATGACATCCAAACCACAGAAATGGGTAGGAAATAGCCTGGATAATAGGGGCAGTGAAGGTGTGGTGTGTCCAACAAGGTGGGCAATGGCCATGGCAGCAAAACTTCAGTGTCTCCTATTATGTGCCAGCTCTGTCCCTTAGAACCAGACCTGTTCTAAACCCTTTGCATGGGGAAACTCACTTACTTCTCACAGAAGCAGGATGACAGCTATGACAGCTAGAAAGTCCAAAAGAAGAAGCGGAAGGACTGAAGTGGTTTAAAATATCTAAGGCAGAGTGGGAGAGGAGGTTTCAGAGGAAAGCAGGGACAGAGGTGGAAGGCTTTGTAAACAGGATTTCCAGACACAGCTCAGAATATCCAGTTTGGGAGAGGAATCAAGGGGATGATTATGATCAAATACAAGCATTTAAACCCAATGCTCTTTACCTCTTCTTCGTAAGCCACATTGCGGGCTTCAACCTGGACCTCAAAGCATGGAATGCTCCTGCACGGTTTTAGTGACAGTGGCACAACTAACTCTGTACTGTAGACAACTGCTTTGGCGGCGTTATGAGATGATCCCATAGGCAGGGAGGCAGTTCAGAGGGCAGGAATCTATGTCTACAGCAAGCACCTGCCATCCTGGTGACACATATCAGCCAGGTCTGTGTGCTGTTACCTTTCTTATGTCAAACTCAAGGCTCCCAATTGCTTCTCAGGTAAGTATTGAACACTAGCAATGTACTAAGTGATGTTTGAGGAATATGAAAGGCATAGGGCAAGCTACCTGTCTTCCCTGAAATCTAAGAACTGCTCTGAATCTGAACAGACGAGTGATATGACAGCGTGGTAGGTCCTTTAAGAGTGCAGGTAACAAGTGCAAGGAATAAGGCTTGAGAAGGTGAGGCATGAGCTGGGATTTGAAGGGTGCCTTAAGGATTTGGGTCTCTTTCATATTCATAAATGAAATAAATCAGACTCACATGTGTAAACATTGTATTGTCTCACCAGTGTGAGAAACTGAATAAGTAAGTTCTAAAATGTACAACAGAGAGTGTGAATTGGGAAGAAACTGTTCAAAAGAAAAAAGAAACTGTGATGGGGAAGGAGAAAGGAAGGAAGGGAAAAGGAAAAAAAATATATATATATAAGATAAGGTGGCTATACTGCTAGTTTCTGTTAGTTCATTGAAAGGCAAAGTTTGTGCTAACATTGTTTGGACAGTGTTTCATGCCTATATCCTGTACTCTGAGTAACTACTATGAAAATAACAATATGTAATGTATTAATTATTGTCAACCTCCTATTATCTTGCTTTGAAAATCTGTTTTATGTTTTTTTCTCTTTAAAATAATAAAAAAATGAAAAAAAAAGAATTTGGGTCTCTTGGTTACAGCAGCTAGCCTATATCCTAACTAATACCTCCTTGAACTGGGCCTGCTGCTATGCCCTTGCTCTGGGAAGCTGTTTGCATGTAGTTAATTGTACCTTTTACTTTGTATTAAAAAGAGCTCATTTCCTTTTCTTGTGCTTGTTGGCACCTTTTCATCAATCTTATCATTTTCACCTTGAGACAGTCAGCCTAGGTAGGGATTGAGAAACTGTGAGACACAAGAGAGACTTCTTACTGCATTGGTCAGAATTTTATAGAAATAAACCACCCCAAAAATAGTAACACAAAACAGTTTTCATTTATGTCCAAGTCTGCAAGTCTTCAGGTCAGCTGGGTTGTCCCTGATTCAGATTGTACCTCTGTAAGTTAGCTGTAAACTGTACTTCATCTATTACTCAACAACGAGTGACTCATGCAGAGGCCAGAGTGTTTTGATAGTGTAAGGTGAAAGCTCTCAGAAGGCCAAAGACAAATGTGTGATCTCTCTGAAAGCTTGGACCTCACTCCTTGCTACACATTCTATTGGTCAAAGTAAGTCACATGACTAAGCATAACATCAGAGAGGAGCACAGCATAACATCACCCTGTGCTCCCTCTCACGAAGGTGGGGGTGTGGCAGGGAAAAACTTACATGATGAATAATCTAACACAGTTGCTGCTAAGGGACATCACTGACCAAAGCAAACTTGCCCAGTTAGCAAAGGAAAAAACTCTATGCACAATTGTATGTTTACTATGTCATGGATGCTCTGTGCATGAAGATTGCACACAAGGAGATGATCAGCATGTCTACAAGTAGTTTGACATTGGTATTTCCAAGAAAACATTCCTTGAATGATGATCAGAAACTAGTCATGGACCTTATGTCCTTCACAGGAGAAACAGCACAGAAGTCACAGCTTTATCATGAATAGAATGAAAGTATGGTCAAAATACTGCTAGGGCTGGTCCATCAGAAATGTATTCAGGAGTCTACAGGGAATTAAATCACTCCAAGGAAAGCTTGAGTGGATGTGGCCAAGCTGGTGATAGGTCTATGAGCAGATAACAGAAGAAGGAGATCCCAGCACAGTGTCTATCTATTACTGTGTCACTCAGCTTCCGTCAATTCCTGTCTGGATAAATGATAAAAAGACTTTTATGGAGAGTGACTACAACTTCAGAGAGCTGGTGCTGTCTGGTTTTCAGACACTTTGGAAGCAGGACTTTCAACAAGAATCATGTCTCAAGTAGCATAACATTTGACTGTTTGTAGCATAAGACTCAGAAGTCACTTTAAAAAAGAAAGCTGAGATGGCAGTCCCATGGTGTCATCAGAGGAGTAAGACTCTATCATCTTCAGCACATGACTTTCATTCTCAAGGTCATTTTGTGGTCTAAGATGGCTGCTGGACAAAATAAACAGGTAAGGTATAACTTCTTCATTTTCAGTAAATGTGCCTAGCATCTCACATAGTATCTGATCAAACCTATTAGACAGAACTGGTTTTTATAGCTATTTGTAGCTGCAAGAAAACTCAGGAAACAGTCTTTTGCTGATGTCAATATTTCTAACTAAAAGTTGGAGTTCTTTTACCAAGAAGAACGAATAGAATGGATACTTCAGGCATCACAGCATTCTCTCCTACATGGAAAAGGTATCAGTGTATACATCCTTGATATTGGGCAGCATTTGCTTTGTTTAGAATTGGAAGTTCTCTGGTAGCTGTGGCAGTACCGATGTCTTCAGCAGGAGCAGACACATTTGCTATAGTTAGTAGCAGAATCATCTCACAGTGGCCTAGGATGGAAAAGGAAGAGGAAGAGGATAGATATTGAAGATTGACAAGAAAGGACTATCATTGCCAAGGAAGGACTCTTACCTAGCGTAATGTGGCTTACCAGGAGGCTCCCAA
Source organism: Cuniculus paca (assembly GCA_004365215.1). Taxonomy (NCBI): domain Eukaryota; kingdom Metazoa; phylum Chordata; class Mammalia; order Rodentia; family Cuniculidae; genus Cuniculus; species Cuniculus paca. The sequence goes on along the minus strand of RJWT010052811.1, from coordinate 2,504 downwards.
AGAGTCCCACAGTCCATTAGACTGAACTGGAGGAAATGGTGTGTGGACCGTAAATTGTGAGCTCCTTCCTGTCCCAGTCACGATAATCCAAGAACCAAAGGTCACGCATCTTTGTCTTGCCCCATTGTTACATTCCCCGAGCCACATGAATTTCACCTCCCCTGGCCCAGCTTCCTGGATTTCCATGTCACTGAACTATGGAAATTGTGTTCCAATCCACAGGGACATCTTAAAGCTACGAGCTGTTTGTGGGACCTGAAATTGTCCTTACAGTGATTTCATTCAAAGTAATAACAGCATCTGATGCTATAGAAATCTCATCCTCAAGATCATAAGAATTTATAATAGGCCATCATTGAACAAGTGCTTGTATTGGAGAGGAATTTCCATAGAGAAAGTCAATCTTTTAAAAAATGTTAATTTTCTGTGAGGAAATTAAATGAGATGCCAAATTGTCTTCATCGTTATGTTGCTCTTCCCTCTTGAGCACTTACTGCTCTGATCAGTATGACATTTCCACATGTAGCAATGCAGATGGGGAAATTTACTTCCTGATGAAGGCTCCTAGTTTGCCCATTAGTCAGCTCCCCCCAACCACTGTCACTTGCTCCGACTTTACAATAGCTTGAATACAGAGGCAGAAGGAGAAAGCTCCCAACCTTGAAGGCTTGGCAACCCTTTGAGAGGCAAACGAGGGAGACCTTCCCAATAGCAATAAGTAAGACAGGACCTTTGAGAGATCATCATGGAAAATATGGGTGAGGAAATTGGGGGAACCCAAATCCTGACATATCTTTTCTCTTGTGACAGATAACCCTGGCTAATGTTCCTTACTGTAACTCCGCTCCTCTTTATGACCCCTTCCAGTACCCCATGTTGCTCTGCCCTTCAGATCATCTTGAGAAGCATCCTTCTTGGGGACTCCAGGAAGCTTCCTGCCCAGGCCAGCCTTGGATACACCTCAACTCTCCCTCCCACTCACTCACCTCCAAAGTGAGCCTAAGAATCTAGCATGGGGCAGGAAACTTCCTAGAGTGTACAGAGTCTTTTGACCCCTTTTTGTTCCAGTCATCATCTCTAGGGATTACAAACTTCTCAAAGTCTTAAGAAAACATGATGTCTCAGTTGGGCATAGTGGTTCAGGCCTATAATCCCAGTTACATGGGAGGCAGAAGCAAGAAAACAGCAAGTTCCAGACCAACCTGGGCAACATAGTGAGATTTTATCTCAAAATAAAAAAATCAAAGCAAAGCAAAAGGCCTGGGGATGTAGCTTATTAGGAGAGTATTTGTTTAGCATGTATGAGGCTCTGGGTTCAGAAAAAAAAAATCTCAAAAAGAAAATGTTTGACTCTAAACTACAAAAAAGAAAGCAACAGAATCAAAATTAGTATTTATTTAAATATCTAAAAAGTATAGAATTCTGTTACATCGTTAGTTGCTAATCTTAGTAGTCAGTACACTTAGAAGCTATTTGCTGGTTAAATTGTCTCACTTTAAGAGAATTCCCAAGTATGTATGATGATTACTGAAAAATTGTAGTCAATCATAAATTAAATAAGTAACCTAGAATCAAATTATATCAAGAGCACAATCATAAAAATTTCTTTCAAGTTTTACAGTAAAAATTTCTTTTTCTATGTGGAATGTGGGTGTGTTTAAATGTTTGATGTGATATGGGATAGAAATCCCAAACATGAACACTGAGGGTTGTTGGAAGGCAAAAACTGTGTGTGTACAAAATGTCTGTGAGTATATAGTCTTGAAAGAATGTGATTCAATACTAAGGAATCTGTTACCTCCAGCCCTCTAAATGTCACTATGGCAGTGATAATATAAATGATAGTACATAATGGACTACTATGGAGCTGTTAAAAAGAATGTAGTGTACTTGTATGTACTAATAGAAGACATCCAGATATATTATTACATGAACAAAGAACTTTGTAGGTCAGTATTTACAGTATAATTCTTATCAAAGTACTTTGCGTATGTACACACAAATAAATATGGAAATGTGTGCTGTTATATTGTAGGAAAATTGTGAAAGGACCTAAGAAAATAGTACTCATGCTGGGCATGGTGGCATATGCCTATAATCCCAGCACTCAGGAGGGTGAGATAGGAGGATCACTGTGAATTCAAGGCCAACCTGAATTACATAGCGAGACCCTGTCTCAAAAAAAAAAATGACAGAAAAAAAAGAAAGATAGCAGTAGGTTACCTTTAAAAGCTAGAAATAAAAGATGAGAAGAAAGGAGACTTCTATTTTTCATGTTATAATACTTGTCTGAATTTTGCAGGGGAAAAATTAGCAGATACATGTATTACTTTTACCATTCTGAAAACTATAACAGCAAAACTGCAGAAAGGACTGGCCTGCAAACAACTGGAAGAGGAATCATTTGCAAACCAGGAATTGACACTATCAGCCCAGTGTTGACCATGGCAGACACCTCTGAGTGTGGCTGAGCTGAATATTCTGTCACAACAGAGTGGCACAGG
>RJWT010052810.1:0-10506 GCA_004365215.1 Cuniculus paca | reverse complement strand
AATTTATTTTCAATTTTTAAAAAGTTGAGATTAGAACTGGGCATGCTTCAGCACTCTGGGAGGCTGAGGCAGGAGGATCACAAATTCCAGTCCAGCCTGGGGAACTTAGTTACTTAGCAAGACGCTGTCAGAATTTCAAAGCTGGGAGGCAGCTGGGGCTTCAGCTTAGTCCCAGGTCCTGAGTTCAATCCCTGTGACCACACACAAAATTCAGATTTCTCTTCCATTTTCCGATGCCATTCTTGAAATCCACTGCCCCTGCACCGCCCAGCCCCAGCGACTCCCCCTCCTGAACTTGCAGCGGTCACACCAGAGACCTCCCTCCTATCCCCAGGGTCTGGGCCCCTGCTCTGCTCACACCTGGCTGCTGTGCGAGGCTCTCCCCTCTGCGCCCAGCCCTGCCGCGCCCAAATTCCCCTCCTGGGCGACATCTTGGTGGCCGAGAGGCCACACAGACTGGCCTTGGGGCATCTCCAGGCCCAGCCCCAGTGCGGCCACTGTCCTTTCACAGCTCCCCAGGCCGAGCTCTGCCCTGTGACGGGCATCTCCCTCCCTTGCGGCAGGGCAAGCTGGGTCACAGGTCTGCGACTCACCGTCCCTCCGGGGTTCCCTGGCCTGGACAGCCTCCTTCTCCCCAGCCTGCGGGTAAGTGGCAGTCGCTGAGGTGCTAGAGGTGCTGGAGGAACCTCACCGACTCAGAAGCCCTGAGCCCGAAACCGTGATCTGCACCTTCTGTGTGCTTCGCGTGGGTTATAGCAGTATCATTGCAGTTGTTGTTTTCTGGTTCTTTGGGGAGTCTTTTTTGAGACAGGGTCTCCCTATGTAGTTCAGGCTGGACCTGAACTTGCTTTGTAGCCCAGGTTGGCCTCAAACTCACAGTGATCCTCCTGCCTCAGCCTCTGGAGTGCTGGGATCACAGAGCGAGCCACCACGTGGGACAGCACAGGTCCTGAAGGTGGGGACATGGGCTGGGCCCGCCCCTTATGGAGGTGACAAACAACCAGACCTCTGCACAGGCACCTAGAGGGGTGGGGGAGGCTGAGGCAATAAGGCCTGTGAGCCCCTGATCAGGACAAGCTTGGGTCCCAGTGACACACAGAGACCCCGTCCCACATTTGGCCAGGGGCTCCAGAGTAGAACTACTGAGCCCGGCATGGTGGTGCACAGCTGTCATTCCAGCACTCCGGAGGCTGAGGCAGGAGGATCGCCGAGAGTTCCAGGCCGGCCTGGGCTATGTACTGATTTCAAGGACAGCCTGTACTACATAGTGAGACCCTGTCTCAAAAAGACTGAGGGTAAGGGTAGGGGGCCGAGAAGGAAAAATTCACTGAGAGACATCTCCTGAGAGACAAGAGAGGACCCGAGGGGGTTGCCACAGAGCCCACTTCCCAGACAGTGTTTTATGGAGAATTATGAGGTGGGTACAAAGTCACCAGGTGGGTACAATGTGGGTCAAAACTATGATCAGTTTAACTTACAAGATCACGATACGGCCACTCAGGTGATGCTGATCTTGTGGGGAAGCAGTCACTTAGCAAGTGTGCGTGGAAAGCACAAAGGCGTTTTTTTAGGAAGGGATGGGTCCAGGGGACCTGGCCACCCACCTGGGTGACTGACGTCTTCCTGCGTTTAACCGGACCAGGGAGCACCAATTACAGCAAAGTCTCAAGTTAGTGCTCAGCCCTCTGGGCGGCGTGGAGGCCTGGCCGGTGCACCTCTAAGTAGGCTGGCTTTGGATGGATGGGCCTCCAGCCACAGCTGAGCTGCATTCCCATCTTCTGCACTGACCCCCTCAAGGGCCCAGCCGTGTCTGACTTCCTACAGTATTTCTATCTAACTCAGCTGTCTATAATACTTGGGGGCTGAGGCAGGAGGATCTCAAGTTCAAGGCCAGCCAAGGCTACTCAGCGAAACTGTCAAAATACGAAGCGCTGGGGGTGTAGCTCAGTGGTCGAGCACCGCTGGGTTCAGTCCCCAAGGTCACAAGAAGAAAAGCTGAATCAGTATGGTGGCCAGCGCCCCGAGGCCACCCCCCTCCACAAGGCCGTGCACAGACACCGGCCCGGCCTAAAGCCCTCGCCTTCACGCCCCAGCGGGGGTGGCGGTCTCCACACCCCAGTAAGACCCGTCGGCAGCATAGCCCAGGCGCCCACGAGGACACAGGAGCCCTCCTGCAATCGTCCTCACAGTAGGCAGGCAAGGGCAGCCTCCCAGCACCCCAGACAACAAGCCGGAGAGTTCCCGTCCTTCCCAGAAGTTTCTACCGAGCCAGCTTGTGTCTCTTCCGCCTGATGACGCTCCCAAGGGGCGGCACGAGGGACAGGTTACCTAAGGTCGCCGCGTACAGTCGGGCAGGCTGGGGCCTGAGCGAGCCGCCTGGCCTAGAAGGAGCGACGGCAGGGAAGGAGTGGGTGACTCTCCTACCCTGCCCTGCGTGCTTGGTTGACCCTCGGAGAACCTGGGGAGCTGTGTTTCCAGGTGCCTTGGAGGCACAAGGACAGGGGCGCCCCAGGGCTGTACACCGTGTAACATCGGGAGCTCCCTGGACCCCCGCGGAAGGCCAGCGCCCACAGCTCACCCTCCTCCACTCTCCTCTGACATGGAGGTCTCCTCTCTGCTCGGCCTGGGTTTGACTGGGAAGGAGGGACAAGCCGGGCCTGCTGGCCTGTGTCCGTCTGTCTGTCCCCGGCTAGCCCCAGCCCCCTGCAGAGTGTCGCAGGGCCTGGGGCAGAGTCCTCCGAGCCCTGCACGCCTTCTCCTGCGGGCCAGGTCCAGTGGGGACTCCCAGGAAGGGGCTCTGTGAAGGGTGCATCTGAGCCAGGTTCAGGGTAGGAATGCCCATGCCGTGGGGAGAGCCTGGCGGCCAGGGCACCCTGCACAATCAAGACACTGACACCGGCCTCCCAGTACCAGGAGGCTGAGGCAGGAGGATCCCCATGAGTTTGAGGTCAGCCTGAGCTACACAGTGAGTTCAAGGGCAGCCTGGACTACACAGCAGGACCCTATATGGAAAGAAAGAAAGAAAGAAAGAAAGAAAGAAAGAAAGAAAGAAAGAAAGAAAGAAAGAAAGAAAAGAAAGAAAAGAAAGAAAGAAAAGAAAGGAGGGAGGGAGGGAAGGAAGGAAGGAAGGGAGGGAACTGCAAAAGATACCAGTAAAAAGATGCCAACTGGTCTCTGGCCTGCGTGTGGACAGCCTGGGTACACTTAGAGAAGACCAATCCCCAGACCCCTCTCGGCAGGGGAGGGTAAGCCCCGTTTGCCAAGCCGAATGGTGAGGCTGGGGGCCCTCAAAAGTCTTGGAGCCCTGTCCTCTGCCTCCCAGGCAAACAAGTGCCCAGCACCCCCACCCTACACTGCCACCCAGGGACGTGGGGACCCGGTGCCGCCTCCCCAAGGCCCCATGACTGCTCCTGAGTTCTGCAAGGAGCTGTGTGGGGGATAGAGGGGACTCTGGAGACCCCACCAGAAGCTGCCTGCCTGGGAACCCGGCTCCCTGGGGACTCACAGGACAGATTTCTCCCAGTGCCTGTGACGATCAGCACACAGCAGCGTCTGAGGACAGGCGGTTTGGACGCCCAGCAGCCACCGTGTGCAGCCGGGAGAGCAGGGGTCTGCAGAGCCCCCGCACTGTCCCCTCTGCCTCCCACGGGCTCCATGGAAACCGAGGCCCGCAGTGATTGGTGCCCACGCCCAGTTCCTTGGCCAGCGCTGCGCTGTGGAGGCAGAGGAGGGCCTGGTGCCAGCTCCCCTGCGGGGCCACACGTGCCCTGGGCTGCCGCCCCTGCCTCCCACAGGCGGAGCCCGGAGCCCTGGCTCGGCCTGCAAGGGCCCTGCTGGGTGGATCAGTGGGCGGGGGCCCAAGCACCTGCACCCCGGGAGCTGGGGTGCAGACGGTGACGCAGGTTCCCCGGTGCCAGCCTCGAGGCCCTGACTCAGCAGGCAGGACCAGAGCAGGTTCTAGGAAGCACGGCCCAGGGGGAATGTGCGGGGTGGGGTGGGACGGAGAAGGGACGGTGGTCACCAGCACCCCAGGGCCAGGACGAGCTTGACCGCGACGGGAGCGAGCGCCTCCTTACAACCCCCCCAGGTCCTCGCCTGCTTGCCCTCTACAAACAGCTGTGCCACACAAAGTGCTTGACGAGTGACTAAACGTGTTTATTTAACAGCTACTGAGTGCAGACTGCCAGCAGGCGCGCTGAGGGGCACGAGGACCGAGGATGGGTGGGGCTCGGAGCTGGCTCCAGAGGGCAGCAGGGTGAGGGTTGGGGGGCAAGGGCGAGGGCGAGGGGGCTGTGCAAAGGGCTATGGAGAGTGAGGGACCCCGGGACTCCTGTCCCAGCTTAGATGTCAGCTGCCCCCCACAGCCTCAAGCGCTGGGGGCAGGGCTTATGGAAGGTGACGGGCTGGTAGGGGCTCCCAGGGGACCGGCTGCTATGAAGCGGGGCCTGCGGGAGGGGGCGGGGCCTGAAGGGTTCCTCTCCCTCCCCAGCTCCTCCCCTTTCCCTACTTCCTGTGCCCCACACCGTGAGCAGCTCTCCTCCGCCAGGCCCCTTCGCCAATACATGCCCGCTTAGGAGCCAGCCCATCACAGAGGTAACGGGAGCCTAAATAAACCTCCCCTCCTTTACTTTGTGAGTGTCACGCACTGCATCTCAGCCACAGAGAAAGTAACTAAGACAGCCACCCCCACAGTGGGCCCATGAGGGCAGCGCTCCGGTCCAGGGGGATCCCTGTTCCTGGAAGCACACGGCCCGCCAGGGTCATCGTCTGCATTTGTCCCGTGGCTGAGTGGGGATCCACAGTGGGTGGAGGGCAGCCTGGTAAACTGAGTGCCAGTGCAAGAGTAGGTGAAGACGCCCCTGAGTCCGGCTGGTGACCTGACCCTGTCCCTTGCACAGAGCTACTGAGCATCCTGTGGGAATGGTGACCCCGGGCCGGCCCGGGGCTGCTCACCACACCCGCTGGTGTGGACCCTGTGTGCCGGACGCAGGGGCAGAGCCCCTGGGACCAGCATGGCATGGTGGTGGCTGAGCTCCAAAGGCACTCGGCGCTGCCTGGGCTTCAGAACCTGCCCGGTTGTCTGGCTGCTTTTCAAGCCTCTTTCTGTGTGCCTCGGCTTCCTCCTCTGCTTGCTGCTGCAGCCCCCAGCCCGCAGGGTCGCGCTTGAGTCCCTGCTCCAGGGTCTTCAGCAACATGATCGACACTTGCTTTTCTGTCCCCACCAAAGTCTGATGCAGCACTGAAGGCCCGGGTACCTCTAGGGATCTGTCACCAATGCCCAGCGACTCGGGGCACCATGAACCCCAAGAAGGAAGCTTCCGTCTGGACTCAGCGGTGAGGTGTAGACACCTGACGGAGGGTGGGAGTGGCCCTGGGGAGCTCTTGTGGGGCAGCCTGGGCTCCACCATGGCATCAAGGGAGGTGGACAGGTGTTAGGTGGCCCCGGCCTCTGCCCGCACCCTGCCCACACTTGTCCTTGTGGCCTGTTTTCCTTTTTGGGGCACTGACGGCAGAGCCTGGGGTCTGCAGGTGCCAGGCAGCGCTGGACCCCGAGCCTCACAGGCGTCCTGGCTCCTCTCTGTGTCCTTCTGCAGCAGCCCTGCACCTCCAGCGTCCCCACCCTGGATCCAGGAGCAGACAGCCCACAGGGGGCACAGGCCTGACACCGAGGACCCTGCATCCCCCCAGGAGAGGACAACACCCCGTCCTGTGCCTTGCTGAGGTTGGTGTCCTCCTGGGTAAACGAGACTGCAGCTAAGGAAAGGCCCTGAAGTCCCAACATCCCCACAGGTCCTCTTCTGTCGCTGCTGCCCCCAGCGCCTGCCCCCTGCTTCCCAAGAGGTGACATCCTGAAGTGTCACCTCTCCCACTGCAGCAGGCTGTATTCACAAGGGAGGAGTCATCCAGGCATGGTAGCACACACCTGTGATCCCTTGGGAGGCTGAGGCATGAGGACTGGAAGTTTGAGCCCTACCTGGACAATTTAGCAGAACCCTGTTTCGAAATAAAAGATAATATTTGGCCGAGTGGCACACTCCAGTAATCCCAGCACTCTGGGAGGCTGAGGCAGGAGGATCACTGAGAGTTCGAGGCCAGCCTGGGCTACAAAGTGAGTTCAAGGCTGACCTGAACTACATAGGGAAATTCTGTCTCAATAAATAAAAAATAAAAATAAAAAAAGAACTGGAAATGTAGCTCAGTGTGATAGCCCTGTTTTTAATCCTAGTAAAAAAAGAGAAAGAAAGATGAACACATAGTTCCAGTATAACATAGATTTGCTAAGCCTAAAAACAATCTTTTTTTTTCTTTTTTGGTCTTTGAGACAGGGTTTCACTATGCAGTTCAGGCAGAAACCCTCCTGCATCAGTCTCCCAAGTGTTGGGATCACAGGTAGGCATCACCATGCGCAGCCAAAACTGTGATCCAAAGAGGATTTATATTAATGTCCTTGCTGGCAGAATTATCTTCACGTATGTTTGTGGGGTCGGGGACATGCGCTTTTCCTCCAAGTGGCCCACTTCCTGAGCTGCTGGGCACTAGAACACAGATGGGCAGCCACTGTCCTTCCCTGATCCCTGGACATGGAGGGAGGAGAAGGATCTTTCCCCTCGCTGGAGGAAGCCCAGGAAGGGCTCAGTTCTTTGCAGACTTGTGCTGGCGGGCTTTGTGGTTGGGGCTGAGCTGGAGAGCAGCCCTCCAGTCGGTGGGAATTCCAACCTCAGCTCGACTCTCCATGGCTGTCTGAGCGGATTCTTAGGATTTCAGTGAATTCTCGGGTTCTAGCAAAGTGCTGTTTATTTTTGAGTCAGGGTCTTGCTAAATTGTCCAAGTTGAGCTGGAACTTTGCATTCTCCTACCTCAACCTCCAGAGTGCTGAGATGACAGGCATACATCACCACACCAGGTTGAGCTGGGCATTCTGGGGACCCCTGAGTGCTGCAGACTGAGGTGCACCGGGCCCTCCTGGATATTTCCCTAGGGAAAGGCTCCACACCCCTTTGGTAAATCCCATTCTGCAAGGAGCCATTGAAGCTGGAGATTGAGCACACCTGTGGGGCTAAAGCAAGGCCAGCCCTGAAAACACAGAGAGCCCCAAACAAGCCACATAAACAAGCTGCCCCAGCACCAGGAAGTCAAGGGGCCCAGGCCAGCCAGGCAAACATGTTGCTAGGCGGTGGGGTAGAAATCGACATCCTCCTCTTTGAGTATATAAATAAGCCTGCTGTAGTGGTGAGCAGTTCCTTCTCTCCCATCAGGAGGGTACTGGCTCCTCCTGACCTCAGCTTTGTCTCTTCTTTATTTTCTCATCCTCTCACCATTCTTCCCCCAGGAAAATCTAGAGCTGCAGCCAGTCACTATGCTATTCCACCCCGAGGCGACCCGGATCCACCCTGCAGCCCCAGGCACCAGCTGGTGCCACATCCCAGGCAGCCGGATTTGGATCCCACCCAAACTGGGGCAGCAGAGCTTGAGTGCTCACATCCCAGATCAGCTTGACTGGCTGCCCAGTTGTTGCTACCCGAGGGTCCCTTTCCTGGTTGAGAACCCAGGCCTTAGTCTCGAAGGGCAGTGGTGTGAACACCACAATGAAGGGCTCCTTCTCGCAAAGGGTCTGGGCAAAGCTGCCCACTCAGACTCAGCAGGGACCTTCCCGTCAACTGCAGGCTGCGGCCAGGCCTGGAATGGCCATGTAGCCACTCTGTCAGGTCCTCTGAGGTCATGTGGCCACCAGGCAGGTCCCACCACAGCACGGTGGCTGGGCTTGTGACAGCTGCAGGCTGGGGATGGATTCCCACTGCTCCCCAGGTCAGGGTGAGGGGCCCTACACCTAGGTCAGGGACACCCCAGTAGGCTCTGCTTCCAGCCACGCAGGGGCACCCAGGGTGAATTGGCACCAAGACCCAGAGCTTGAGCTGCATCTGATCATCTCCACAGCAGTCGGACCAAACAGAAATGGGAAGCAGGACGTAGCTTGGTGGTGCAGTGCCAGCCTGGCAAGTGTTATCCCTGGGTTCTATCTATCTACCGCGCCACAAAAAAAAAAACACAGCCGGGCCTGGTGGCACATGCCTGTAATCCCAGCACTCTGGAGGCTGAGGCAGGAGGATTGTTGCGAGTTCGAGACCAGTCTGGGCTACAAAGTGAGTTCAAGGCCAGCTTGAACTGCATAGTGAGACCCTGTCTCAGAAAAAGAGAAAAAGAAGCCAGGCATGGCGCACACCTGTCATTCCAGCACTCTGGGAAGCTGAGGCAGGAGGATCACAAGTACAAGCCCAGGCTGGGCAACTTAGTGACCTATGAAACAAAGAATAAAAAGAGGGCCAGGGATGTAGCTCAGTTCCAAGGCCCCGGGTTCGATCTCTAGTACCATAAGTAAATAGAAAATAGTCGTGGTACTTCAGGCCCCAGGACGGGAGCACCTTGGCCGCTCTCTCCGAGTCCTCTATCAATTCTGAGCACTTCTAGGATCACAGGGCGAGCGTGTGACACTGCTGCCACTCTCCACGTCTGAAGTCAGAAGCACAAGCTGCTCAGAGACCACAGAGCTTGGCCACTGCCTTGCGAACCTGTGGATCCCACGCCCTGCAGAGTCGGGCCTCTGAGCGAGTGCTGGGCGGTCAGGTTCCAGCCTTCACGAGGGCCCCAAACTGGGGTGGCCATGGCATGTGGCGGTGCCACAGGACAAAGAGGTACAGCCACAGTCAGCTCTCTAGTTCTGCGTCCCATCCCTGTGTCACCAGAGCGGGGGGGACGTTTGCTCCCGGCCCATCGTGTCCTACCGTATCTTTGTCGGAAGCTGGCTATGCCATGGCAGGGCCCAGCCCTGTCTGTCGGGTACAAAGGTGACCACAGCAAGACACCAAGAGAACTCGGCTACCACTGAATGAAACGTCAGAGAGAGGAAGCCCGAAACCTGCCAGACACGCGTGCCGCTCCAGAGGGGCGGTAACTGGGGCTGGAACGTTGGGCTCAGTGCTGCAGACCTGCAGGGCCTTGGGGCCAAGAAGGGGATGCGTTATACTTTTTCCCCTTTCCTTTCTTTTTTAAAATCTCAGAAAATTTGAGCTAAAAACATAGTTTTTAAGCATTTCCTCATTAACTCATACAAAGTTCTTCTCTTACTTTTTGCTCTCTCTCCTACCTCCAAACCCTAATTATATTTTTGCGCTCATGACGCCCACTGTAACACACTTAATATATCTGTAGATATTTATACAGATCTTCTTGCGAAAGGTGTCTGGCGTGGACTCCCTCTCTGCAGAAAATGATGATGCGCCCCATGCTCTATTGTTTCCTGGGATTCTTCCTTAACGTCAAGTTTTTTGGTCTCTCGAGGTTGACATGATTTGTGTGTGCATGGTCCTGGGGGAGCAACCCAGGGCCTTCACACTGAGCTACGACTCCAGCTCTTTTGAGACAGCGTCTTGCTAAGTCACTGACTTGTCCAAGCTGGGCTCAACTCTTTGATCCTCCTGCCTCAGCCTCCCAGTGTGGCTGTGGTTGCTTCTTCTTTCTACTTCCTGTTCAAAAGGGCACGTCTGCCTTACTTGGTGAATCCCTGTGTCTAGTGATGAAAACCAGCAGCTACTTGAGCAATTACACAAGGATCGCGCTTCTGGACTTGGAGGAAGAACTCCTTGGGATATATGAGATGCGATCTAAAACTATGGTGAATGTTTACGTTTTAAAAATTGCGGTGAAAGACACAGCACCATGAATCCCCCCTTAAAGTCCTCCTGCCCACTGTGAACACGGTCATCCTACCATCCTGGCCACCTTCCGAAGTAGCTCTGGCGTCGTCATTGCGCAGTGTCTTTAGTTGCACTGTCCTGGCGGCCCCTCTGTCCTGAATCAATTCAAGTGACGTCCCTTTCATGGTCATCTTGACTTTGGGGAGAGCCAGAAGTCACACAGTGTCGGATGAGCTGAGTAAGGGGGATGGGGACACAGCGGCCTTATTCACGAGCCTGCCTTTCTGTTAAATGGAGCTCAGGGGCAGCGTTCACCATATTTTCTGATCACGCCACATGAAGACACTCCAGAAAGAGGACTCCAGAGCTGCTGCAGAAATTGGCAAGAATGATGGGATGAGTGTGTGTGACACAAGGGGGAGGATTTTGAGAAGGCTCACAGCAATGTGTCCTTTACTGTGACCCATTTTATTTATTATTTTTTTGCAACAGGGTCTTCCTATGTGATTCAGGCTGGCCTTGAACTTATGTAATCCTACTGCCTCAGCCTCCCCAGTGCTGGGATTACAGGTGTGTGCTACCACACCTGCTTAGTGTGACCCATTTTATTTTGTTTTTGTGAGTTTTGTTTATTTTGGTTTGGTTTGGTTTTTTTTTGTTTTTTTTTTTGCGGCACCGGGGATTGAACTCACAACCTTGCGCTTGCCAGGCAGGCGCTTAGGCCACTGAGCTAGATCCCTGGCCCTGGTGTTTTTGAGACAGGGTCTCACTATGCTGTTCAGGCTGGCCTTGAGCTCACTTTGTAGCCCAGGCT